>CM060964.1:171965218-172037718 GCA_030765045.1 Tenodera sinensis
TGTAAAGACCTATTTTACAGTTTTGATAGCTCTTGATTCATTGTTACCAAGCTTAAGGAAAACTTTCTTCATTTTGGTGTTGTTGGTGCAGTAATACTCAACAGCATTAAGCCAAGAACCCCACTGTGTAAGAACAAGGTGTGAGGGGGATGTGTATGTTCCTTGAATTTCTGCACCCATAGCGGAGCTTTAACAAAGGTTTTCTTGTCACAAGAAATTAGTTTGTCCACACAGGGTAATTTAATCATACCTCTTCTGCAATATTGTGTGAGGCATGCACAAGATAAGTGGCATGCACTATACTGTGGTAGAGAATCTGAAGTCCCTTGGCCGCTTAAGCCACCACTGTCTGTTTGTTACTAGTAGCAGAACATCTCTGCTCTCATCATGTGAGCACAGTAGCTTCATAGAGTTGTCTAATAAAATGGCAATTGTTGAGTTGTTTACTCTCTTAAGAGCTTCACATGCTATAAGGAATATTTCTCCAGGCCCATCAATTTTTAGAATACCACCAACAACAGCAAAAATTGGTATATAACATCCATCCACATGGATAGTTTCATCTATGGTCACCCACACCTTTTGATTAGCAACACTAATTCATATTTTGTTGAGCCCCTCCTCATAGCACATGATAAATTGTGTTTTCTCAATGTAGATTCATCTGGAGCTGGATGCATTGTATACTTGGCAAGAACTGTCTGAAGTGTAGATTCTTCAGCTTATCCAATGGGGTATTGCCAGATACCATAATCTCTCACAAGTACCTGAAGAACGATTGCATGAGGGAAGATGGACCTGCCTGTTCAAGTAACATGTTTTGTCTGCTATCATTTTCAGCATTCTCTCCATGTAGCTCAGGCCTGTAGCCAGGACTGAACATTAGGCGGGGCTCCAGATTTTATAGGAAGGGCGAGATTATATAACTTTAAAAGTAGATGTGTTGCTGTCGCGTAACTTTCTCTGCTCACTCTTGTACCCAACATTTTTTTTACAGATATTTATTCTTTTATTTACTTCACGTTAATTGACATAAACATTTGCAGAAATTGTTGTATTGCATATTTCCTTGTAATTACAATGGGATTACTGTAAGCTTTAAGCGATAATCAAATGTTCTAAGGCTGATCACTATGTGATGATGTTGAAATTCTGTTCTCTTTGCATGCCCAAGAGAGAAAAAAAAATGACGACTTTGCATTTGAGTAAGGTATAAGTATTTTAAGACTCAGACCAGTAACAACGAATACCTCGGAAACGGCTAACTACACAAAAACAAAAGTATGCATCATACATTGTGTGTTTTAGCGAATCTATACTCTTCTTACAGTGAGATTTTGTCCATCTTTTATGGTTTACTAGTTATCAAAAAGTCATTCAGAATAAAGAAGACTTCAGAGGCTATTCTCTGAAAATTTAAAATCATTCAAAATGACTTTTAAGATAAAAAGTTTTAAAGTTTCCATGTAAAGGATAGTTTAGAGTGGGGAGAGTAGAGGCTTTAAAATCTTTGTGTCGCATTCTTGGAAAATGCTGAAGTTATATACTAAGTTTTATTTTTAACTGATTTTTTTTTTTGGGATATGCTGTTCATACACTGACAAACACACATGGATCTTCTAAAATCTGTTTTCTTTGGATTCAGTGGGCCTCCAAACAAATATTTCTGGTAAATTTTTGGGTGTAATACATTACTTCCCCAACTTAATACACATAGTAGAGAAAATAAAAACATATATTGTAAATCTCTAGAGTTATGTCAACACACATACATAAACTTTATTTTTCATATTATCATACAGTCTATTATTTCCATGGAACAATGAGCTTTAACACTTCCAGGAATGGCAAATACTCTGTGGTTAGAAATAAAATGATACAGAATTGGAATTCAGAATACATCAGTTTATGAAATGATATGGAAATAATGAAAGAACTTCATGGTTTAAAAAGCAAAACATTAAAAGACCAGATTTGTGTATATTACAATAAGATTAAAGGTTGCTAACACTCCATTTTACTTAAAGAAACTTGGTAAAATTGATGATTATGTACTTGTGGAAGCCCAGATACTACAGAACATATATCATTTGGATTTGACCTGTACTACAAAAGAAAACTTACCAGTTCTATTTGTATTGTACAAAATGGATTTTCCCGGATCAGTGAAAATCACAGACTTAATAAAAGTCAGCCATAAAGAAACTATTATTTGAAACTAATTAGGTATATTAAAAATATAAAATTAAAATTTAAATGTTTAAAGAGCAAGTAATTATTGTGAGCAAAACTTTTAAAACTATAGAAGTTTGGATCTGGATGTTATAAGAAGTTTTGAGAGCGTTACATAAATGTTTTAATTAAAAAGTGCCCTCTTAAAGGAACAGTTAACAAAAAATAGTTATCTACTCAATGTTGATTCAAAATCATTGTCTGTAGTTTCCTTTGCTGCCAAACATCTTTAGAACTTCTTCAAGCCCCAAGGCTTGTGTTTGCCATTTTTTAAAGGCAAGAAAAGCCAGACTTGCCAATCATTGATGAGTCGTGGATAGTCTCTGTGATCGATTTATGGCATTTAATCTAGAAAATGTAGGTTTACAAGTTGCTGTATTGAATCCAATCATTGCTACTGTTGCAAACAATGTATAAGACTTTTTGAACACATCACGGTTTTGTATAAAAGGTCCATTTTATTTTTATTAGGTTTTGAGGACAAATAAGCCTGCACCTCTGACACTTGTTCTTTGCTTGGCACAGTTACACCTAAATTTTCAAGAGGTTGAAGATTTTCAGTGTTGAGTTGTTCTGCTCTTTCAATGGCCAGTAAAAGCTCTTCATTCTCACTGAAGTGTTCATCTAAATGCACTAAGTCCACGGTCTCGTTTAAGGATCTTCAGCTGTTGTGGGTCGGAACTGCTTGTGGAATGCGATGGCAACAGACCATAATTAATGTAGTCAGTTTTTCAGTTGTCTTCCTGGGTCTTTTATTTTATACAGAAACTGAAAACAAAGTTTCTGGTACCTAGCAGATTTTCAACTTCTTTCAGCATAGAAGAAACCTTTTCTTCTTTTCAAAACTCACTGATTTCTTGTTTCACACACTTGATGGTAACAATTGCGTCACTTGAGCTCATAGTCTGAGACGAGTGCATTATCAGCCGGTTCCAGCAATTCATGTATTTTCTTGCTTAAAACTAACAGAAAGCGAAATTGAAGTGAGATTATCAGTCTTCAAACCAACGCTTTTGGCTGTCTTCTCTATTGAAGTGTTATCTTCCTATGACATTTAACAATCTAAGTACTTCTTCATAGTTTGACAAAATTACTTTAGCAATTGCTAGATGCTCACTCCAATGCTGTTCTAGAAGACGTATTATGGTTCTGCCTTCATATAAGGATGCAATTTTGCTTCACTGAAAGAAATAATGCAACATAGCACATTGGTAAAATAAAAGTCTCTTCGGGTATTTCAGATACTGTTTTAACAACTACTAAGTGTAGTCTATGATTGTAAGTCAGGAGAAGTATAGGTATGTACGTTAAACATTCCAAAAGGTTTTATCTTCTTTAGGTGTATTCAAAAACATTTAAAAATAGTCCTTTCGATCCCCACCTGTATATTATAATTACCACAAAGAGCCAGCTCATTGACCGCCAAAAACTGTATTACTTGCATTTATGATTTAACATAGTAACTTGTTTCTCGAGTGTGATCTCATTAACCAATGGTGACACCGAAGTACAGGTTTCTGTACGAGTTTCAAGTTTCTTCCACAATGACATGGCATGGATATGAGTTTCTGACGTTTGGTATTTAGGAAACCCACAGTTGGCACATAAGGATTTTTCCAGTTTCTGAAACCTTTGTCAGTATAGCTTCTCTCCTTTGTGCATTAAGGATGAAACTGCATGTGGGCATAACAAAATGCAGCATCTTTGAGAATAGCATACTGCAATCAAGCAAACCACTTATACCATTTAGAGCAAAAACTATGCCTATTGCTTTGCTTAGGATAATTCTTTAGATAAACTTGCTTTACTGGCTCACCTCTCTGTATTAAATAATAAGTAGTCAGCTCGTGTTGCACCACTGGTCCCTGATTGGTGTGGACTGTGTTGCTGGAGACAACTTAGTTTTCTTGCTGCTCCTCTCTTTTGCATTTGCCAAAAAAATCTCTTATGTCCATAATGTATGCACACACTGTCCTTGCCACCACTTGAATTCTATTGGTTTAAAATAAAAACAATGCACTACAATCTGGAAGCTCATCCTTCAAAGTTCGAATCCATTGCTGAGAAAGGTGGGGAGGGAAAACAAAGCGACTGCATGTATGTAAGCAGATGATTTCCAATATCGTGAATCATGCTATGTGTAGGTACATGTTTGATTCTGTTTTAGTGCCTTCCTGAGCAGGCTTTGACTGCCAAGAGATTTGGATATTCGGCATGCTGGAATAGGACAATGGATAACTATTACAGAATTATTACTATTAATAAAGTCTTCAATACATAGTTATTTTGCTTAATTTATTATTGAAATATTTCTAAAACTTTGAATCAAGAAAGTACAAATGCGGATGCTCTCAGTACGGGCAAAATTTTTTCCAGTACGGGCACTGCCCGACCTGGGCCCCTCTAGTTAAGACCCTGATGTAGCTGCTGTGTTTAGTAGTGGTATTCCAATGCTGTTGCATCTTATAGCATTTTTCTGCACTAACTTTAACTTCACATAGTGTACAAAATTATATTTTTCATAATGCTGAAGAACTTCTCCCCAAAATCACAAACAAAATCTCACAGTTTCATTCTGCGAAAGCACTTTACTTTTTGCATATTATACCAGACTGAGTTCATGTTCAAACTGATTAGTGTGATCACGTTACTATATGCCAGAAGCTGCCTGCCTTTGTTGACTTCAAAAGAGTTTTCTCAACCCCATGTAATAGTGGGTTATAACAGCAAACTGACTATAGCTAGTATTTTCATTTTTACCAGTTCACTCAAGGCCATTTTTCTCCACTTTGCAACCGTCTTCCATTCCATCTGGTTCCTCTCCTGCAGTAGCAGTAATATTGTTGTGGCAGTAGAATCTTGTTGTGACTTTGGTCTCAAGCTAGAGAAAGGCAAGGGAAACTGTAGAAAGAGACAGATATATGAGCACGAGAGAGGGGATTACTGTGTAGGTATGACCTTGATTGGACTGGCCAGAGTGAAACCACTACAGTGCACCACACTGCTTGTTGACATGATAAATAAACTTTGTGGTAATAGTTGTGTTTAAGTGTGACAATATCACCCGAAGCATTGTCATATGAACCACATTTTAATTTCTTTTATTCTTGTGTCCTTACAATATGACATGTATGCATTTATTGCTTAAGTTGACTAAAATATGACCTGTTACTAAAATAGGGGTAAATGTCACTTTATATGCACAATAAAAATGCATTTTTCTGTACCACAATACCTAGATTTATGCATAAATTGTTGTAAAATTCAGCCTAAGATTTAGGAAAAAAATACGACTTGTCATTAAAATCTGGACCCTATTCATTATATGTACATACTGACAATGTTAAAACAAGCTTGGTACACCCAGCCCAACTTTCAAACTGCATATCAATACCTTCATATCATTTAATGACCCTTTCTTTCCAAGTTATGCAGCTTATTGCTAAAGAAACTAATAGGTATTATCATTTTCTTTGTGAGATGCTGCCACTCTCCCTCCACTACTGTTTGCAGTCCTGGTCTGAAACCACACCTGGAGAAGTTTACATTTTCTTGGGACTTACAATGCTGATGGCCAGGGTAAAGAAACTGACTCATGCAGAATACTGGTCAGCAGAACCTCTGATTGCTACCCCAAAGTTTGCAGAGTACATGTCAAGAGACAGATATCTTTTGCTACTCAACTACTTCATTTCAATGGCAATGATACGCAGCCTCGTGGAGAGAGACTACGTTGACCATTTGAGACTCAAACTCTTGCATTGAGAAGAGCCTGGTATTGTTCAAGGGTCGCCTTATTTTCAAGCAATACATTCCCTCCAAAAGGCATAGATTTGGTATAAAGGTTTTCATGCTTTGCGACAATAAGACAGGGTATATACTGGACTTAATTTTGTACTTGGGGGCATCCACAGACATAGTTGAGAACTGTGACTTAGGATTTTCTGGTGCTGTAATACAAACCCTTATGCCTAAATACCTAAATAGAGGACACAACTTGTGAATTGACAGTTTGTATTCCAGTCCTGTTCTTTATAACTAGTTACATGCACGTGGAGTAAACACATGTGGCACTATAAGAAAGAACAGGAAGGAAATGTCTAAAGTGACTGAAAAACTAAAGAAGGGACAAGCAGAATCTACACACACAGATAACATGCTGGCACTAAGGTGGATGGACAGACGAGAAGTGTATATGTTGACCTCTTTACATAGCAACACAATGAGACAGATGGGGAAGACTGACAGAAAGACAAAGACACCAATAGCTAAACCTGACTGTGTCATTGACTATAATAAGAATATGGGTGCGGTGGACAGGACTGATATGATTATTAGTTCTTTTGAATATGGCCGCAAGTTATTGAAGTGGTACAAAAAGTTCGTTTTCCATCTTTTAGGCATCACCCTTTTAAATTCTCATGCATTATACAATGTGAAAACTGGATTAAATGTTACTTTGGCCAATTTTCAACCTTCTCCGATCAATGAAATATTTCAGAAGAAATTCACCAAGAACAACAAACAAATCTGGGCAATCAGTATCTGGTGATGAGCTATGTAGACTGACAGAAAGACACTTTCCAAATCCTATACCACCTACACCAAACAAAGCTAAGCCTCCTAGAAAATGCCATATGTATTCAAGTATCATAAAAAGGCCCCAGAAAGGAAAGATGCAAAATTTATGTGTGCAAGATGCAATGTAGCATTATGCCTTAATCCCGGTTTTGAAATTTATCACATAGGCCAAGCTCTAAAATATGGTGATGTGGTGGCTCAAAGAATTTTTCTACTATTTTTTCAATTTTTTCTTATTCTACAGCAGCCCTGCACAGGGCTTGTGCTCCCGAAGCCAGCTCGCAGTTTGCGAGCTGAATACAGATACTGGAAGCGCTCTTGTTTACGAGTGGGCAGAAAGGAGAGGTATCGTACAGTACGTACTACTCGGCCACGATGTAAATGCACTTCAAGGAGGGCGCCACAGGTTTGTTTACTAACTTAAGTCTAGGGATCTGCGTGGAGCGAGGGAACGCAAGGGGAAAGATGATACTGGGAATGTATACAGTCGTACAATGAAAACAGTACTCACCTGTTGATGTCTTTACATTAGCAACTTATCCTTTCTTTCCCGGCACAACAAATATGCGAAAGAGCGCCACCAAAGGAAAGATTTTTTGGTGGTAAGTATTTGAAAAATTTGCATTAATAATTTAAGTTAGCTGTGTTTTCACTTGAATATTATACTAAAAATTCACATTGATTTTGCACAAATTTTCGGGTGAAATTAATATATGTAGACATTACTGAAATTAAAATTAACAGGTGAGTAATGTTACTGTAACATTATTGTTTGAAACTTCTCCAAATCGAAGCATTTATTTTGTGATCATAACATGAATTACTACATGTATATCATGCATCAGACATCAGGGTCATTGCCCATAAATCAGCATCACCAAATTGCAACATACAAAGGGTTATGACAATTTCATTTTTCATTGCCCTTCTGTCTGTTGTTGTTGTAGTTGTTGTTGTAGTGTTTAACGCCCGCTTTTACTACTACGGCACCGCAGGCGGTGACACTGATGACACATGGAATGAAGATGGAGCACCGGTGGAATGAGATGGCGGGGGAAACCGGAGCACCCGGAGAAAACCCGCCCTGACGCCGCTTCGTCCACCACTTCTGTCTGTTATAACCAAGTTATATATAGAAAAAATCTCTCATTGTCAGCATTTGATACTGATAACCAAAGACATTGAAGGGACTTTTCATAGAAAAGGTAGTAACATTCACCTTTTGCTGTGAGTGCTAAGAGTGCTGTATCAAATTTGTTGTTATGTCCCAACTGTTCAACAATGGCACATAGTTCTCTGTGCTTTACATTTATTGCAGCAACTTTGATAACACAGAATGTGACCTTATGAGAAACCTTTTATTGTAGCCTCACCGATTACATTGTCGGGATGCTTTCTTTGTCTCTGCCAATAATATTTTAAACTAACTCTTCTCACTGAGCGCACTCATATTGTGGCTGACCAGTACACGGAAAGAAGTGCAAGCTTTCATAAATGATTTCTCAAAATATTATTTTACTAATTTATGGCTAGGAAAAATATTTATTTTAAAAAAATTATTGCCTTTTATAGCAGATTAAATCCGTGTACAAACTAGTTGTATGTTATGTCTCTTTACCAATACATCAAAACGTGGTTTTATGTGATTGGCAGCTGGAAGAAAAAGTACTGACCTTAATAAAACGTCAGTCATAGATGTTCGATACCTGTTTTTATTTAAGTTCATGATAGAAAACAGTTGCTCGCAGGCATATGTCGAACCAAACATTGAGATCATTTTTGCAGCTAGCCTGTGTAGTTGTGGATATTTTTGTTGAGGTTACAGTCTTGTAAAAATCATTCAGATTAGTGGTATTTTTGAAATGATCTTTAGCTCTTATATCACACTGAAGATCAATAGGTTCAAGCTGCAAATCATGAGACACCGTTTCAACTGATGTTGAGAAAGGAATTGCGAGAAGTTTAAATTCCTTTTCAAGTGAATCAAGGTTTTGAAATCTAAAATCGAATTCATTTTGAATTTCAATTAATACTTCAATGTAATCACCAAACACCACTCCATCACAAGCACTTTGTAAGGTTGGAAAGTGAGCCATTTTTTTTTTTAAATTAACGTCCTCCAACATTGTGTCATATCGGACGAATGAATGAAATGAAATGGGTGAAATGATGCTCAAATGAGCCCGAGGTCCATGGAGCAGTGAGCCATGTTGCCACACTGTAACTGACTAATGAAAAGTATAAGTTTGCGACGAAAAGCCCGTAATTCATTCATCATATCGAGAATGAGCTGGTTCTTTCCTTGAAGAGAAATATTTAATTTGTTGAGGTGTCCAGTAGTATCCACAAGAAATGCAAGGTTGGCTACCCAGGTGGGATCCATGAGTTCTGGTGCGGGTTTCCCCTTCATTTCAAGAAATTGACAAATGATGTCACGAAGATGGTAAACTCTTTTTAACATCTTGCCTCTGCTTAGTCACCAGACCGCACAATAATAGAGAATATCTCCATACTCTGCATCGACATCACGGAGAAATTCTTGAAACTGTCGGTGTATGAGTCCATGTGATTTTAAATAATTAATATGTTTTACCACTGTTTCCATCACAGTACCAAGCTTCGCTACTTTGGAACACAGAAGTGTTGATGAATGAGACAGTGGACGCAGTAGCTAGCTGGGCCGTATCAGATGCATATGTTGACTCATCAGGTGCTAAAGAATACATCATGAACTGTGTTGCCGTTTGTATGAGTTGAAGCTGCATGTCTTGTGCCATGTCTCTGATGCGATGAGCAACTGTGATATGTGAGAGTGGGATTGCTTCAAACTGGTGCACTTCGTTAGTGCACAATAGTTCTGCAGCATTAATCATACATTGTTTTATAAAGTCGCCTTCAGTAAATGGTTCACCTGCTGCTGCAATATTATATGACAGTTTGTAGCTCACGTGCAGCATTGCCTCATTGAACACTTGGTTCACCACACTCCTGTAAATAATAAGTAAATAAATACATACATATTCACATTCACAATTTTCCATGTTTTCATGATATTATAAACATGGAAACTAACTCCACTAGTAATAAAGTATTATGAATTCCAACCTACCTCAGGTAATAATGCAACCTTCAACTCCTGAACCTTTTTACTGCGATCTTCACCAACAAGCTCACTGTAAACATCTTCATGTGTTTTGACATAGTGACGCATTATATTGGAAAAGTTATTTTGTTACTGTGTTTATTACTGTTTGTTATGTTTCTGCTTCTGGCAGCAAATTGCATGCAGTTGCATCTGCTCATAGTGGGAAATTTGAATCTGTCAAAGTGTGGAAATGAATAACATGGCGAAACTAAAGGAGATAAATCTTCTGGGTTTATTCTTATAAGAGAAACTGTTTTCCGTGCTTATTGTTTGCGAGTGAGAGAAAATAATAGTTCTGGACAAATAATAGTTCTTGTGATATTACTCATTTAAAACAAAAAAATAGCAAAACATAAGAGCTCAATTGCCCATATGAATTTAGAATTAGAATTGTGTGGTGTGTGTTAGAGAAAGAAAAGGATGTAATATACTGCACACCCACTGCGACAAGTCATGAGCCGCAACTGGTATATAATGTATATTTAGTATATAATTGTATATAATAATAATTGGCAATAAAAAAATTGAAATAAAAAGTTAAAACATTAGTTAAATGAAAAATTACAACATGACACAAATGTTTTGTGTAAATAAAATTAGATTAAGCATGCGCTTATGAGCAAAGAAAGAAAAAAGAACATAAAAAATATGAGGTTATGGGTATTTCAACCTGTGCTTTTAATACGTATGTATTTTTGTGTCCTGGCACCATAACCATTACACTAAATAGACAGGCTATGAAATTCGCCTGCTTGTTTTCACATCATACGTTACAGCTGCAGTGGACATGATTAGTGGTGTGCATACCCCAAACAATTTTAAGGCACAGTTCTGTAATTTGTAATCCTGAACCATAGGTTTCCTATCTCAAATTGATTGCCTATGAACCGTCTATCACTAGTAAAATTCCTGTGGTGTTGTACATTTATACCCTGTATATATCTATGGGACCACCTCCGTGGTGCAGTTTGTAGCGTGCCTGCCTCTGGCATGTAGGACCCAGGTTCCATCCCGGTACTGGCATGGGATTTTTTGCCCACTGGGAGGTCTGGTACAAGGTGCACTCAGCCTCGTTAGGTCCCTGAGGGGCAAATTGAGGAGCTTACCTGTTAGAAAGGTAGCGTCCCTAAAAGGTCAAGTAGTCAACTTACGGTCGGGGGTGTCGGCGTGCTGACCCCCACCACCTCCAACCTCCTCCGTGGCCTTGGCTGCAATGAGGGCAACCTCTGCATAGACGAGATGCCCTAGGGATTATTATATGCCTATGATTCAACATCCACCGTAAGAGTATATTCAGCTAGATATGTAAAGAATACCCATGTGTTTTAAAATATGCATAAATTCCTAATATCTGGATTGAATTTGTGTTAATTTCAATATAAAAACCCAATTAAGATCCTAGGCTAGTAATAGATATAGGTTAATATCTTCATGTCCTTTCAGGAAGACGCTGAAAAAATAATAGTAAACTGTATTACCTTTCATCTTGAATGCTATGGGATTTGCCCAATAAACCAATATGACTTCAGTAAAGGATACACTACTTAACATAACCTCTATGTTTCCACATCAGAAATACATCAGCTGTGGATAATAACAGAGTCTCACAAGCAATGCACTTTGATATATTCAAAGCCTATGATAATGACCAAATACCATCACTTCATATGGATTTGAAATTTCCCCAAAAAATATAGTCACATTAACATTTAAACTGTTAATCCGTAAAAATCTATTTCTCAATTTAAAATTGAATGACTGTGGATGTAGAGTGGCCTCATATGGGCTATCACAAGGCTCCTCTCTAAGTTCTATACTGTATAATTTAGTAAGATTATCAGGTTATGCACGCTCAAAGTAATTGGAGATTGGGATCCTTTCTTTTCTTTTTCTTTTCTTTTCTTTCTCTCTTTCTCTCTCTTTCTTTCCTTCTTCTTTTCCTCTCCTCCCCTTTCCTTTCCTCTCCTTTCCTTCCACCCTCCCCTGCCTCCCCTCCTCCCTGTTCTCCCCTCTTCCTCTCCCTCTTTCTGACCCACTTTCACCCCCTCTTTCTTCCTCTCTGCCCTCTTTCTCTAGCTTTCTTTCAGTCCTTCTTTATCTGATTTCCCTCCCCTTATCAGCACTTACACCCCCTAGGTCTTCCAAGCCAGTGCCTAGGATCAGACCCTGTTGGGGGCAGAGGAACCTATGGACCGGACAGGGTGAAGACCTGGAAGCGGATAGTTAGCCAAGCACCAGGTATGAATCAATAAATCAGAATCAGACAGAAATATTATTGTAGTCCCCGCATTGTGGGAGGTCCTTGGTTCGATTGCCATCGACAGTCTACTGTAGCATTGCATGCAACTTTGCTACATACATTGTAGCAGTTGCATACAACTCTAAGAGTTACACGTGGATGCTAGGAATTGGTCTGAGGTAAGTTCAACAGTTCTCTGAACAAACCAGTTTGACATTCAATGTTTAATGTTATCTTGTTGTTTCCTGGGTACCATGTGACAGTTTAATTTTGATCAGGTAAGGTGAGTAAGGATTTTGAGTTGATAATCCCTTCCCATTGAAAAGTTCAATTCCTCATAATGGACATGGTCTACAAACAACCTGTATTAACATTATTTTCATATCAATCCATTTACAATTGTAGTAGTTTAGAATTATACAGATGTTTCACCTTTTAAACAATTATAATATGGTAAAGTAGTTAATGCTGTCAGAGGGAAACCCCACTGCATGTTTGACGTTAAAAATAGCACTCTTAATTACAAGAAAACGCTACTAGAACTGAAAATATATACAGTTTCTTAGCAACCTGTCAAGATTTTAAAGTTAATTTGCCGTCTTATTTCAGTGATCCCGAGTTCAATTTTTTTTAGTATTTAACGCGCGCTTTTACAACATACGGCACCGCAGGCGGTGACACTGATGACACATGGAATGAAGATGGAGCACCGGTGGGATGAGATGGCGGGGAAGCCGGAGAACCCGGGGGAAACCCGGCCCAGCGCCGTTTTGTCCAGCACAAATCTCACATACGGTTGCCTGGGACCTTACCCGGGCCGCTTTCGTGAGAAGCGAATGGTCTAACCACTCGGCTACGGTGCGGCCATCCCGAGTTCGATTCACATGAACTGCGCACTCTAACTCCTGGCTAATAGACAAATGCTAGGGTGGTTTCTTGCCTATAACGATTCTTTTCCCATTATTTCCCTTTCATTGCATTTCCTTCTCGTCTATCAGGTGTGTTTATAGGTGTTGTGACATATGACGGTGTCGGATAGTTGGTGCAGATGCCTGCTCAAAGGAAAGGGCTGCTTGGTCGATGGGTCGTCTATCGCCCCTGTATTGGGACGGGTCTTCGAATCAGGAACTGTTAGGAACTTCCGCGCGTCACTGTGGTATCTGCTAACGGCCTGTGGTTTCTTCACTTCATCCCTTCCTCTTGGGTTCGCGATATATCTCGCGTAGGTTAAGAGGTATTAAGAGGTTCTTCCGTTTTATAAGTTATACTTAAGGCATAACATCGCTGAAATATCATGTCCATCAATACTTGATAAACGTGGAGTAGGCGGAAAAGCATATTGTATCAGGCCTATCGTTATAATTTCAGAAGATTCGGGGGGAGGGAGGATTGCTACTTGATTATTACCAGAGGGCGGAAGATTGTGCAATAAGACACCAGTTTAGCGCACACTGTTGCTACTCGCTTATGTACACAGCGAAGGCGTCTGCTGACCCAATACAAAGGCTGCGCGGTATTGGTTATGTCATTCATTCTCCATGTCCAAGTAACCCGTATCGCATGTGACGGCACGCGATTCCGCGCTTTATAGTACATGGTTTGCCATAAACACTGTAAAGATGAAGTGCTGAAAGCCGAATCACTATTGGGATGTGTCGTAAAATTGTTAAGCAAATGTTTGTGGCGAGGAAAAATTCAATATTAAGAAAGAATAGCTAGTAATGTTGTGTTTAAGTAAAATACTTCTTTTGCAAGATAATTCACGTTTTGTAAGTGTGATTACATGAAAATGTTTAATTTCTTGGAACTTTATATTTTTCATTTTTTATTAATCTTTTTAAAGCTGAATGGTCTTGTTAGTGATTTTCTGTTTTTTCCTGGTCGATAGGAGAATGCTGGAGTAGTTCCTCATCTACAACGACTTCCTTTCATTTCCTTTTCATTCCGTTTCCTTCTCATATTTCAGGCGAACTTATAGATTTTGAGCTGTGAGGTGGTGTAAAATAGAACCATACAGGGAAGAGATTAAAATGTTCAACAGTTTGTATTCATAAATTAAAGGCTTCATTTGATTGAAAGTATATAAAAACGATTATGCATGTAAATAGTTAAATAACGATTACTTGTGTGTCACTTATTTCCTTAAAATTCTTGAAACGTAAAATACACGTGTTAATATCGGATTAAAAAATGTTACACTGTTGGACCTGAAATCATGTGGCCTTCTCGCCTTTATGGAGTACTTCTTTGTTTTGTGGTGTGTGGAGATGCCTAACATGTAAAGGGATGGAAGCTAGAGTTCAAAATGTTCAATGTTAATCACGGTTTGGCTTTATTTGGTTGAAAATGTATAAAACGATAACATATAGAGGTGATAAGGTATAAACCATGATTGATATATAATATATCCATGGGCGTCGGCAGACTTTTTTCCCGGGGGGGGGGGGCACATGTTGGAAGTTCGCAATCAGATTATGTTAATACATTATTTTACTGTCAAAAGTTATAGTATTTGTTCCTGATAACCGTATTAATTTGTGCTAAATAAAAATTGTTCTCTACACCAACATAAAAATAATAATTTAATAGTCAGTAATTGATTGCACATTAAGTTCATTAAGGGACACTGGGAGTGAAATTTGAAAGTTCTACATTTCTTGATAGATTTTTTCTGAAATGCTTACTGTGTTTGTATTTATATGAGAATAGGAGGTACACCAAATTTCATTAAAATTGGATAATTCGTTTATGATATATAAATTATTTTATGAATTGAATAGGCACATTTTCAAAATAGAGCTCGCGTTTATTGACTTTTCAAAATTCATTTATATTGACAGAACTGATACTCTAAAACATGGGTAATAATTGTATGAAGAGATATTTCAAATACGTTTGCTGATTATGCTGTACATATTTTTTTAATAAGAAAGAAAATTTAATCTTAAAAATTATTGATTTTTTTCATACAAAAAAAATGTTTTTGGAATTCATGTTAATGATAACATCAATATTTAGTCATAGTTTTGTTGAGCTGCTATTTATGAATATTTTTGGAAATTTTCATCGAACTTGAATCAAAACTTAGGCGCGACCTTCTTTTGGAATGTGCAGAAATGTAGTTTTGAGAAAAACACGCTTTTATATAGGAGTATCCTGTGTACGTTAAGGGAAGAGCGCTATTTGAAAGGGCCGCAATGATCACATGGAGTGGGAGATATGAATAATGTTAGCTGATCCAAATGCACAGGTGTTCCAGGAACATTTTAAGGTAAAAAAACAATTTTCGACTTTTTGACAATTTTGACCAAAATTTCACTCCCAGTGTCCCTTAACTTCCAAAGAGGGCCGCGGCCTCCTCTTGCCCCCTCCCCCTTCGCGACGCCCATGAATACATCCTCTTAAAACCTCAACCTCAAATTCATAATAGATGCATGCACATTAGTGCTGAACAGAAAACGAGAAAACATTACAACGTTGAATTTGAAATCACGTCACCACCTCATAATTCCGTAGCTATGGGAGAAATAAAACTATTAAGCTTTAATCTTCAGTGGTCGAACCAATGGGAAGAAAGAAAAGATCAACCACTGTCACAGCAAACTTCGCCACCCCCCCCCCTCCCGCCGATATCCGCCGGGGTGACCATCTCGCCGCCGCCACCTAAAGTGTCATGTGCAGCCAGAGCTGACTCGCCACCGGACACCGCAGTTAACTCATAGTTGCAAGCCCAGCTGCAGGTATCAGCCAGCCGACGCCGCGCGCACAGTGTGGTCATCTGCGGGGTTCCACGGGACCTTTCCAGCCGGTACGTATTCGACGCAACCTTACAGAGGTGGCCACCTGCACCCAAACAAGACATGAACCCTCAATGCTTCTCAGATTAGTCACGAGTCTGCTAACAAGTGCAGAGCGGGCCTGCACTTGTTGGTTCGCCGCCTGCGCTTCGAGGCTGGCCAAGTGGGTCGCCAGATTTCATGTCGTCGCCGCTGTAGATACGGACACGACGCCACCTGCTGCAACGCAACCATTCGGTGGCACTACCCTGGAGCACCTAGCCAGAATGCCAGTTGCAGAGACCACGATTTGAGGTACCGCCGCAGCTACTTTGCTACATGCGACGGTGTAGGTCACTACACCGGCCAGGCGCAGTGTTCGCTGCATCCACGACGTCGGTCCACACCGCAATCTACGGACACTTGGGCCTATAGAGGACACTCTCTTCTCCATCACCACCGTCGCACCCGACGCATAGCCAGCTCAGGGACACACCAGATTGCAACTCACAAAGAAACCCAGGACCTGCACGCCATCACCGGTGCCTCATCTTCACAACGAAACTTCACAGCAACCATACAGTAATAGCTCGACTCCGTCGTCTCAACACTCCGAACCTAGTCGCGCGCTTCGATGGGCTCCAACGGAGCATTTCACTGCCGCCTCAAATGGACACCCCAGAGAAGACCCGGCAAACCGGTCTGGACAGACGGATTTCTGCACAACACATTACAGATTCCATATCTGCGACCACATCGGCAACACAATACGACCCTCAAGATTACAGAGTTCCAACGAGTGCAACTCACCCACACTCGCAGGAAGCAGCAGCTCGTCATGGCAGAGCAGTACTTCAACGCTACCAGGTACTCAGACAACTCCGACGAACCAGAGCGAACCAATTCATCAACTGATCCCACACAAGCACTCACGTGGGCATAAAGTAAATTACTACTACTGCTACTGCTGGTGGTGATGGTGCTGCCGCTGCCGCCGCCGCAACGACGACGACGACTCCTAAGAAGAAGGAGAAGGGGGGCAGGAGGAGGAGAAGCAGAAGAAGACGGTAGTTTGTCGGATGTAGAAGAACCAGAAAACAGTGAGTGAATTAGTGAGATGTAGCTCAATATATTATGTGGAAATACCATTGCACATTATAAACATTTGTTCAAGTGTGTGGTCGACCTGGGTGGTTCAGTTGGTTAGACGCTGGCCTACTGATCCCAAGGTCGGGGGTTCAAATCCGGCCCAGACCGATGGTTTTTAAGTGTGCTTGAAAACGACAGCTCCATGTTAGTAGATTTACTGGCATGTAAAAGAACTCTTGCGGGACAAAATTCCGGCGACGCTGATGTGATCCTGGCAATTGACAGCGTCGTTAAACAACGAAATAATTTAATTGCAAGTGTGTGTGTGTGTGGGGGGGGGGGGGCGTGTGTGTTTTATACTGACTGCGCAACTCCTTCCACTGTACACAACTCCCGTCTCAACTTGCATCATTCTTCGAGCAACAGTCTCGTATGTGTCATATCGATAAGGTAAGTGACTCTCGTCATAGCTTTCCAATAAGATTTTCATGAACTAAAATCCCTGGCGTGACATATAATTTTGTAATTTTTAAAGCTTGTGTCCTCATTAGCTACTGCTGCAGTGCAAGCTTCGTCTAGTTTGGCAATCAATCCCTTTAATCCTTCAAATTCTTTGTAGATTTTCCCCACACTTCCATTTATCTTTCCTACCAAATCTAGTTATCTTGTTACATTTCCCTACTTCTCTATTTCCTTTGTTATCATTTCTAACCTTTCCTCCACTTCTCTCAAGCTTGCCTTGTTCACGCCCTTATATTTTGTCACCGCTTCCAGTACTCTGTTCACTCTTTACCTCCTAATCCCATATACAGCTCTCTTTTACCACATTCTCAATATGTAAACAAAGTAAACCGTAAAACACCTGTTTACTTCGTTCAATACGCTATAGGCTACTATCAATACACTTTGTTCAGGCGTCATCTTCCATTTCATTTCAAAACATTGGAAAATTCTTAGCTTCCATCACGGTGAAACCTGACACACCTGCCCTTGTACTCCGGTTACCAATGGTATATATGCTTTTAGCAGTCTCATAAAACGTCTGTATCTATAGAAGTATCTGTACCTATGCGTGAAAGTTCAGCCGCTTGTCGGAGGGGATGGAAGTTGTAGGGTGACGAATGAGGAAAAGGTGGTGAACAGGTAACAAGATAGGAGGTAGCAGGATTGCTGCTCAACAGTTGCCGTTCATGCGTGGCCCTTGTGTACCGTTCGTGTACATTGTATTCGAGAAAGTGTAGGTTTTGGGGTTAATATTTTAAATTTTAATATCCAAGCATCTCTTGCAGGAATGTGTAGGAGCTCAGTTTTTGTTGGTGAAGTACCATGGAAGAGATCCTCATTTAATTAACTTATCTAATAGCTGAAGAAATTTTTATTCAATGTTCAGTTTTAAAATTACCCATTGAACTAGCTGAATATCAAGGTGCTTGAATGCTTATCAATTAATAGCATTGGTAATTAAATTCAATGTACCTATCAAGCACCAACAATAGCTATTTATAGTGAGGCACACACATATTATGTGAAGTAGTCTGTGTCATACCTTATTGCATACCTATTATCATATTACAACATATATCCTTATATAAGATTCCCTTATGCACAAGACAGAGCACATACTTCTGTTGTCTTTTAAACAGCTCCAAAACAAAACACTGATAAATATAATGCCAATCCTCAAAACAGACTAACCAACATAGAATATTGTCCCTACACATACAAAATTTCATTAGTCTAATTAGAAGGGTACTAGTTTTGTTATCCCACTTGGTAACAAACTATATTCCATAATAGACGATCACATTGCACATTGAATTGTTGAAAGTTGTATGGTTGTACTACATTGTTGTCGTATTGACTACTCTGAACATACAAAATAGCCACGTCTACCTATGATACGCTTAAAATAAACACATTTGTGATAGCTCAGGAATAGGATTAGGCCTTATATGTAAACAGTTATTTACAGTACAGTAAAATACACGTAATTGACGTAATAAATGTGAAACACTTAAATTCTCGGCTCTTCTTCATTTTACGTCCCGCAAATAATTTTTCAATGTTCCGGCATCATAGTGACGGCTATTCAGGTGAAGCTAGTGAAGCTCCACTTCACCAGTTTTAGTTGTAGGTATTAAATATGATATAGGTGTTCAACTTTTTGTTCGCTGAGGCAGTATTTCTCAGTAAGTCCTCTACAACAATTTATTTCTTTATACGTCCTGTATATATAGAATATATAATATAGGAAACATAGGCAGCCTCCTGTAATAATTTGTTATATGTCTGGCCTATTTTGACTTTTTTGTCTTCTTGCAATTAATGAAAGAAGTGGAAAGAAGTGTTTGAAATTGAATTTTGTCTTTAAATACGAATAAGTATATTTAAAAGTGTTATTATCGACGAAATAAGTGATATTCATGAAGTTTGAACTGCACTATGAACGTTCTGCATAGTATTTGAACATTAATCGGAAGGATTGATCAGATGTAAATTGATTTGTATAATAACGACGAATCCGCCATTACTTAGCGGATTATTTAACGACGTGAAAAGTGTGTATTAATATCAATAAAGAGTAATCAAAGCTACTTCTAACTTTATATAAAAGTAGTTCATCCGTACCGCGCCCGGGATAGATAGAATTTCAAAAGATTCTACACACTCACTGATTGCAGCTAGGCCAGGGAATACAATAGCATAATATAACACCAATGAGCAATAGTAAGAAATACTGATTACTACAGATGTCACACTAAGGTGTGGCTAGTGAATAGAATAATTAGTTGCTACAACGCTTAAATATACAAACAGCCAGTTGGACATATATTTGTGAGGGTAAAGGGAAGGATGAAAGCTAACAGCTACCTGCTTTCTCTCTCGTGCGCTGCATGTTTATATCCGGTTGTCATGACAGCTAGGGTGTTTTGTGATGACAACGAAGCTGAATATGAGGCTCCACGTATTACTAAATAACCCTGTTCTGAGGGTAATGTGCAGCTACTCAGTTCAAGGATTTAACGAACCTCAGCCTCTTGTAGAGGCTAATCTATCGGTTTATTGCCCTCGTGAAAGGTAATCTAACTGACCTGACTCTCTTATTCCTGTAATTAACTAAACAGTGTAAAAATACATGGTAAAAGTGGTTGTTTACTCTAGTCACCCATTGTACTGAAGTTAGCTTCGCTACAACTTCTGTTTTGTTCAGTTAAAGTTGCTGAAGAAATGAACCTGCAAAATGATATTGTGTGTAGTATATTACACATGCCATTTTGGAGGGGGACTGATTGGGATAAAAGGGACATGCTGTTAACAAGAAGACCAACTCCTATTCTTAATTTATCGGCACAAAAGTGGAATAGAAAGGTGTGAAATGTTACAGAAGCATTTTAAAGCTTTGGGTAGGTACAGTGAATATGAGTGGTTATCCGGTAGTTATTATCTGGAAAAATTGTTTTGTTGGCTTTGCCTATTACTTGGTGTAAAAGACAATGTGGAACAGTGCTGGCTTTTGTGACATTTTAAACATCAATCGGGCATTACATAAACATTCCGACTCTGCTGAACATCTCAAGTGCGCGCTCCAATTGAAGCAGCTCGAAAAGAATCAAAATACCATTGTTGATGCTTTGAAGGAAAACAATAGCGGAAACTTCAAAGTACTGTTGTCCTTATTAATTTTGAAAGTCCGTTAGAGATTCAGACTCATTACAATAAAATCAAAAGTATCTTCACTGGAGATTGGAAAACAGTACAGAATGAGATTATTGACTGTATTTCGGAGTACATTGACGTTCATATTAAGTTGAAAATATGCGGCAGTGACTTTTACTCAGTTCAAATTGATGATACTGTAGATATCACACAAAGATCGCAGTGTTCCATAATTCTCAGACTAGTAGGCGCTAGTGGCGAACTAGTCGAATGCTTTGTGTGCTTTTTGTGTCAGTCGCGATAGAACATCCGAAGCTTTGTTCGCCTTGCTTAATTCAGTGTAGGGATCGTATGAATCTCAGTAAAATCTTATAGGACAGTGCTACGATGGCGCCAGTGTCATGTCTGGACATTTAAATGGTTTGCAAAAAAGGATAAACGATTTTGAACCTCAGACAGTCTTTGTTCATTGTTTAGCCCATGGGCTGAATTTAGTCATACAAAGCACAATGAATGAAATTTCTCAATGCCACATCTTTTTGCTGATATTGCTCGAATCCCATAATCTTTTCATAGCTCTGCCAAGAGAAGCAATGCCCCAGACAGCCCTTTAAGGTGGCGTGTACCCACTGCAACAAACACCCGTAGGAGTTCATACTAAAATTTGCATAAAGTGGTTGAACAAAACTGGCATGATCTCAGTAAGGTTTTTCAGGAGATAGCAGATGATTTTGAGTTTGACCAGACAGCCATTCGGCTTTCAAACGGTTTTCTAAATAATCTGAATGACTTTGAATTTGCATTTTTGGTCAATGTTTTAATGAGATTTCACTAAGATCTCTTGACATAGCTTCCTGTCAGAAGCAAATAGAAAACAGTTATCATATACTTCAACGAAAAAGAAGTGACAAAGGTTTCGTAAAACTTTTTGAAACAGCAAAACAAAAGGGGAGTTTTCAGGACGAAAATGTACTAAACTGTCCCAAGATGGACTTTTCCAGAACACGGTATGTTCTGAAATATTGGACCTGATCTTGGCGCAAATTACCATTAGATTTCAAGACCTTTGAAAACTTCAGTTTTGTACTCTCGCTGATTCCTCCAGGTTTCTGCATCATTCAACTGTTTTCCCCAGTGATACTCTCACCACTATTCAGGAAACATATCCGAACTTAATTAAAATAAGTAGTTTGAAAACAGAACTTGAGATTTTTTGTGGAAGCGAAGAATACCAGCATAATGCTCCCACTGCACAAACATTGAATTTGGTCACAGAAAATAGTAAGCTATTTCAACGGGTGTACAAACTTTTTTCGCTCGTGGTAGCACTGCCGTCAACGACCGTTTCAGTGGAGAGAAGCGGAGCTCTAAGACCCAGGAAAGACTAGCATCCAGCCAACATCTCCACCCACAAGGGTTTGCTGAATGACCTCAAAAGGAAGCAGCCTTTTCATGACGACATAACTGAGAAATACGCAAACAGAAAGGACGGAAGAATCAACTTAATATATAAGAAATGCGTATGTTGCATGTGATAAGAGCTTCATCTATAGTTTAGGTCACGAACCACTACATAAGTTGCGATATTGCGTGCTATAGAAGGTTAGAAATATTATCAAAACACAAAAATAGCTTAAAATATTCTCGATATATCTTTCTGAACATTTAGAGAGTATATATATATACCGGGTGATTTCGCGATGGTGTTAGAAACTTTCAGTTTTTTTCAAATTAACGTCCTCCAACATTGTGTCATATCGGACGGTGAATGAATGAAATGGGTGAAATAATGCTCGAATGAGCCCAAGGTTCGTGGAGCTTTAAGTTACCCGACATTCGTCTTCTCAGGGTAAGGGAAAACCTCGGATAAATCCTTACCCGGATAACTTACCCAAAGCGAGATTCGAACTCGCGACCTCTTGAACGTGAGGCAGACACGCAAACCATCACGCTACCAAGGAGGTAAGGAGGACAAATGCAATAATCTGATATCAGCAACCTTGGTCCGGAAAAGTCTCCTTCACAAATTACAGACGAAGGTTGTTTTCAAAGGCAGGCAGGCGGGCGGGCGGGCGGGCGGGCGGGCGGGCGGGCGGGCAGGCAGGCAGGCAGGCAATGGCTACTGCAGGACTATGTTATCGACCATCACTTCCCTTTGTGTGTACTTTTCACCGCTGAAGCCTGTTCACATCATGCTCGAGAATACCTTAACCGACGTTCCCTGAAATATGGATAGGTAGAGGAGGTCCAGCTACGTGGCCAGCCCGTTCGCCTAATCTGACTTCACTTGAGGTTTTCTTGTGGGGTCATGTGAAAAGTCTTGTGTACGTGACACCAGTAGAAACCGAACAGGATCTACTAATATAAATTCTCGCCGCCTGTGATATTGTCAGAAAGACTCCAGGGTTGCTCATCCAAGAACGACAGAACATCGTACGACGTTGTCATGCCTGCATCACTGCTGAGGGACGCCATTTTGAACATCTCTTGTAATATTATGACTTGTGTGAATGTAAATACAGAGAAATAAAATACAGACATTCCTAGATTCTCATAATTTTACATTCACAGGTATCCCAAAACAACTCTTGCATGTAATCGTGCGAAGGAGACGTTTCCGGACCAAGGTTCCCTGTATCAGATTAATGCATTTGTCCTCCTGAATCCTCCCTGAAAGTTTCTAACACCATCACGAAATCACCCGGTACAGGGAGAGAGAGACAGTGAGAGGGACAGAGAGAGAGAGAGAGTGGAAGTGAAGTCATTACATTCCTTCTAATATGTGCTTCATAGCAGCAATACAAAAAAAGATGTCCAATGGCATTTTGTTCTTTGATCAGCCGATTTCGAAAAAATAAATGGTTTTTGTTCCAAATTGGATGCGCAATTCCACAAGAATGTACGAAGATAACAGATTGTTACTTGTAAGACGCGTAGAGTAACTTATTTCTGACATTGTTGCGGTAGTAATTATGCGACATCACACAGGGTTTCGAAATAACTAGTCACTTAAAAGGCGTGAAGGAATTCTCCGAGCGCCTTTTTCAGACGCAAGGTAAGTTGACAACGTTGCGTTAAGGTTGGTCAGGGAATTGACCTGGTTTCCGGATGTAAACGCTTTCTCTTTCGTGTGATGTTTTGTCAGGTAACGGTTGTGATTGGCCTACACGTGAAAGGAGACCTTCACGATTATAATTATAATTATATTTTTGTTTAACGACGCTGTCAATTGCTAAGATCACTTCAGCGTCACCGATGTGCCGGAATTTCGTTACGCAGGAGTTCTTTTATATGCCAGTAAATATACTGACATGGAGCTGTCGTTTTTAAGCACACTTAAAAACCATCGGTCTGAGTCGGATTTGAACCCGCGACCTTGGGATCAGTAGGCCATCGTTCATCCCAAAGATCCAGTTTCCTTCCACGATGCGACCACAATGGCATTTCCTTCTTCCAATTTTGCATTATTCGTGGATGTGAACCACGTGGTGGGCACAGGCTATTTTGCCCCGTGTTGATGTCATTGTTGTTCTTTGAGGATAGATTAGATTAGATCACCCCTCGACAATAGGTGAGCCAATCAGCTATTGTTTTGTGATTATGTTTGTGTCTCCAGTAGAACAATGGATAACGGTTTGCTCGTATGAAAATTAGTGGGCATAGTTGAAAGTAACTAGGAGTGCTTAGGCAGGTGGTTACCTAGAGTTCTCGAACCAAGCACCTTTTGCCACGGACTCCGTAAACTGTTCATGGCTTTGCCTACATGAAAATAGTTTGCATCTGCGATCTCGTTTCGTAAATTGGTAAACAGCTCCCGACATAACATACGCGTTCTTAGTAAACTTTCGTCATATAGGAAATGCTGGGGTTTTTCGTCGCATTGACACAATGGGACGATACCAGCAATATTAGCGAATCTAACCAGTAACCCCTATGTATCTAACCCCTAGTACTTACAAGCCTGTGCCTACGGCCAGATGCCTGTCAGAGAGCAGAGGAATCTATGGACCGGACAGAGTGAAGATTTGGAAGCAGGTGGTCAGCCCAGCACCAGGTATGGTAGTGAGGAAGAGGATGATATGAAATGCAGGCGAAATGGATGCATGGAAAGGTAATGATGGAGCAATTAGTGGAATGAGTGGCGGGGGAAATTAGAGAACCCAAAGAAAACCCGCCCAGATGCCGCTTCATCCACCACGAATACCACATTCAGGACCCTGGGATTAAACCCGGCCTGCCTAGGTGGTAGGCGAGTGGTCTAACTGCTTGGCCATGGTGCCGCTATCTGCAACTCCATCTGAGAGAATATCTTCATCCCATTACTGTGACATTTGTTTGGCATTTCTGCAGAAAAAGAATTTAAACGCATTTAAAAAGTTCTAAACTTTATTCATCAGAAACAATGTTTTTTTTTTTTAATTAACGTCCTCCAACATTGTGTCATATCGGACGAACAGAAGCAATGCGGGTATTATGCAATACTTGATATAAATGGTTGGCAATATGGGATATCAGTATTCCATATTACCAACTACGCAATATTGAAACAGTGTTGCTACACAAAAATAAAATAAAAACCAAAGTTCTGTGCGGCACAAATGTTTCAACCTTTGTTATGCTAATATTAGTTTACATCCATAATATGCACCCAAATATTTTTCAGAAATATTAAAAAAATTTACCTGGAAAACGTTTTAAATGATAGAAATCAGATAGTCATTCACATTCAAACACCATGTGACACAAAGCAGACAAGACTGCTTTGTAGGTCACTGAAAGTCACCTCTGATGTATTTCTAGTAGATACTGTTGGATATCAGCACCAAACAAGCAAGTAACTTGAGTGTTCTGTATTACCCACCTATTCATATTACCGAACTCCCTCAAAAACTAAGCTCTACTTCTGTTCAGGGATTAGGCTTTAACACTGGAACGGCGGAAGGAGTCAAAATGACCCCTATCAGATATTTGGATTTTTTCTTCAGATTTCACTACTTTTACTAATTTGTGCTTCTCTTGAATTTATATATGTAAATAACCACATTTTTTATATTTAATCCATTTTATTAAGGTCACTACCTAGAACAGCGAGAGGGGTCATTTTGACCCTGTATATTTAATGCTTAGCAACAATTTGGTGGACTATAAATGACACAACAATGCCGAGACATAAATCAACAATTTGCCGTGTCGAACAGTGGTATATTGTTGGATCCTTAAATGAGTATTTTATCAGTTGGTGTAAACATTTCACTGTTATTTCATAGTGGCAGCTTGTTTAGACAGTGTCATTTGTTGAAGACAGTCACTTTTAATTATGTTTCCAAAGCATGGCTTCTGAGATAACGAGATGCGCTGTATTTTTCTAGAAGATTCTGATGTTGAATCGGAAATCAGTTTTGTCGATGCAGATGACAATGTGTTAGAAACTAGGGAGAATGATTCTAGTGACAGTGACAGTTTACTATCTATGGATGATCTTTGCTCGTGCTCTTGGGGGCCTGGTAACTTCAGGGACACTATGCCTCGAGACAGATATCAGGAGCTACTCAGATTCCTCCAGTTTGATGAAAAATCAACACGTGGTGAACGTCTACCAACTGACAAGTTTGCCCTTGTTTCAGAAATTTGGAACAAGTTTGTTGGAAACTGTCTTCGCTGTTACTGTCAGAGTGAAAATCTAACCATTGATGAACAGTTGCTTCCTAGCAAAACGTTGTGTAGGTTTATGCAATTTATGCCAAATAAGCCTGACAAATATATACTGAAATTCTGGATTGCTGCCGACGTAGCATCAAGATATGTCTGCACTGCCTTCCCTTACCTGGGTCTGTCTGGGCCTGTCTGTGGCTCTCTGGGCACATCACGCCCTATCTCGGCCTATCTCGGCCCATTTCGGCATATCTCGGCCAATTTCGGCCTCTCTCGGCCTCTGTTGAACTCCCTTGGCCTCCCTCGAACTCTACCGGACTTTCGCGCACTCTGGCGGAATCTCGCGGACTCTACCGGACTCTCCTGGACACTCCCGGACTGTCCCGGTTTGTCCCGGACTCTATTGGACTCTACCGGACTCTCTCGGGCTCTCTCGGACTCTCTGGGACTCTCTCGGAATCACTCGGACTCTCGGGGATCCTCCCGGGATTTCTCGGGCTCTCCCGGAATCGCTCGGACCCTCTCGGGCTCACTCGGACTCTCCCGGACTCTCCCAGACTCTCACAGACTCTCCCGTGCTCTCCCGGACTCTCTCGGACCCTCTCGGCCCTCTCTTCGGCTCTTTCGACCTCTCTTTGGCTCTCTCGGCCTCTCTTCGGCTCTCTAGGCCCTCTCCTTGGCTCTCTGTCTCGTTCGCTGTCTCTCATTGTCTTTCCTTGTCATCTGTCGTTATATTTGTATACTTCTAAGGAGTGGGAGCATTTTGTTTAGTATTATAGTAGGGTAATTGGGGGAAGGCTGGCGCAGTTTTTATGGGCAAGATGGCCGCCATGCGTAATCTAACCATTACTAGGTAAGGTGGTAGAGAGGCGCAGGATGTATAAATTAAATTATTTTGTTGTTTAACGACGCTGTCAATTGCCAGGATCACATCAGCGTCGCCGGTGTGCCGGAATTTTGTCCCGCAGGAGTTCTTTTACATGACAGTAAATCTAGCACACTTAAAAACCATCGCCCTGGGCCGGGTTTGAACCCGCGACCTTGGGATCAATAGGCCAGCGTCTAACCAACTGAGCCATCCAGACCGATACGCAGGATGTAGGCGTTTGAGGCTGACTCTAGGGATAACTTTCAAAGCCTATAGCAGTGTATGTATGTTTATGAGCGTTCATGGTAGTTGAGTATGTCATTCACTATATCGATGTATGCTACCTAACGCAACAGCTTTCTATCTTGATTAAAAATATTACCTCAACATAATGACACCTGGCCCCACATAGTGACGCTAACCTAGCCTAACCTAACCTAACCTAAGCCCCATACTTCTACTCGTCTAACCTAACCATCATCCTTATTGCTCAACCTAATCCCTACTCATTTTTCTCTAGTCTTTTCAAATTTAATCTAACCTAAGCTCCATACTTCTACTCGTCTAACCTAACCTAACACCTCATCTAATGATTAATTCTTCATCCCTATTGCTCAACCCAAACCCTACTCCTTTTACACGGTCTTTCAAATTTAACCTAATCTAAGCCCCATACTTCTACTCGTCTAACCTAACCATCATCCTTATTGCTCAACCTAAACCCTACTCATTTTTCTATAGTCTTTTCAAATTTAACCTAACCTAAGCTCCATACTTCTACTCGTCTAACCTAACCTAACACCTCATCTAATGATTTATTCTTCATCCCTATTGCTCAACCCCAACCCTACTCCTTTTACACGGTCTTTCAAATTTAACCTAATCTAAGCCCCATACTTCTACTCGTATAACCTAACCTTCATCCTTTTTGTTCAACCTAAACCCTACTCATTTTTCTCTGGTCTTTCAAATTTAACCTAACCTAAGCCCCATACTTCTACTCGTCTAACCTAACCTAACACCTCATCTAATGATTTATTCTTCATCCCTATTGCTCACCTAATCCCTACTCCTTTTACTCGGTCTTTCAAATTTAACTTAATCTAAGCCCCATACTTCTACTCGTCTAACCTACCCTAACGTTACTTAACCTAAGTGAGCTTAAACCTTCCTATTTATATTTTAACCTAACTTAACCTGTTTCACTCCTAGTTTGCTTCAGCGTTCAATTCTTCCATAACCTATTCTAACCTTCACACCATACCGTTTCAGGCTTAGACATTTCGCATTCGTTTGCAGATGTTTTTCAGCAACTTTAGATGCTTTGAAGCTATTAGACCCCTAACGTATGAACCCTAAGCATTTTCTAAACATTTCTCGGTATTTATGAGTTTGGTAAGCATTCTAGCCACTTTTGCAGTATTCTGGAGAGTTTTGCGAATTTTTTAAGCTTTGTCATGATTTTGCGGTGTTTTCACGTCTTTAGCATCTATTGATACTTTTGATGAGCATGTAGACCCCTTTAGCGATTTGTTATGCTTTCACGATCAAATTTCTCCTTTTGTAAAAAGTGTGATGTTCGCGCCTAAAGCATTGCTTACGGTCTTTCTAAGACTAACCTAACTCAACCACAAACCTCTTTAGAGATATTTCCTCATCCTTATTTGACATTATTCATGCTTCTTCTACCCTCCCCCCTCTCTCTTTCTTAAACTAACATTAGAAGACGTTTCAACCTTGTTATTCAACTAGCTACTGTCAATGTCTTTGTACACTGCTCCAGTATGCTGTGCATCTTAACCTCATTTAGCGATTCTTTTGTATAGTTCTGTATGTTCTAATGGTAAAAGGTCAAACGCTGCTTTCTTTCCTTCTAAGACTATCCTATCCTAACCTAATCTAACCAACCACCTCCAACACCAGCACCGCCATAACCTGCACGACCACAACCATCGTAGCACCCCGACCTCCGCCACCACCACCAACACCAACTCCATCATCATGACCAGCGCCACCATAACGAGCACCACCACCACCACTACCACCACCACCACCACCACCACCACCACCACCACCACCACCACCACCACCACCACCACCACCACCATATTCTGCAGCTATTCTATATAGTATGTCCGACATTTTTTCATATCTAACCTTACCTATTATTTACAGCTTTAGTCTGCTTTGATTTTTCCCCCTCCTTTATAGGGCTTTAAACTTCCACTAGATGTCCTAAACATTGATGTTGAAGTTCTTATTACAGCTATTTTGCCCTCTGTTACAGAATTTTATACAGTTGTATGACTCTTTTGCTTGGTTCTATATGTTCTGGCGGTAACATCTCGAACACGACATGCAGTTTTCTAAGGCTAACCCCACCTATTATGATCTAACCTGCTTTTTAAGTGTTCTTTACAGCTTTATTCATCATTGTTTTTTCTGATCCTTTATAGAGCTTAACCTATCACTAAACGATGTTCTATCTGCTGATGTTGAAGTACTTATAGCTCAGTATTTTAAGAGATATTCAGCAATATTTTTGATAGTATTTTAACACAATCTTATGTTTATATAAAGTTAATGAGGGTATACTTACTTTAAGGTAGCAGGGTATACGCCTCTCCTCTTTTATCTGGGCTGGAGACCAGCACTAGAGTTAAAGTCTAATGGCAGAGTTAACGCCTCCCTTTATAATTTCTATTTTTCTTCTTTCTTCGACAAGTATCATGGGAAGCACGGAGAAGCCAGGTGAGTAATTTTTTTTTTCTTTTTTCGTCAGATATCATTGGAGGCGTGGAGGAGTCAGTTGATTAAACTTTCATTTTCTACAGGAAACGTAACGGAGAAAATAATTATCTTGAGATCTAAGTTGCATACTCTTATGCACGGCTTGCAACGTTGTAATGTCCATACGCATAGTTGATATTCCATCCTCTGCAATTACTCTCTTGTCATCATGAGGCGACAGAGCTATTTTATTAGATTCAACTGTAGAAACATTATGACGTTGGGATAGGATTAAATTCATAGGGGTTCTTACGATTTTTAAAGTTTTAAGGCACTCCATATAGCTGTTGAAGCTGATGTATTGCTTAATGGCGCTATGTTTTATGCCTTTGATCTTTTTTATCTCAGAGCCATCAATATCGAGAGCATACATTTTAGGTCTGAGACCAACGAAACGGCGAATGATTTCACGACTCGCTTCATCTTTAAACCTTCCCAACACTTTCTTGCTTTGTGTAGAATAGCATATATGGTTAGCAGGGTAATCCGCTGTATCCAGATGTTCAAGCATGTGTAATTTATCCTGGTATATATCAGCTGTAGTCACTCGATGGATGAAGGAATCTGTATCCGTGTATAACAGTTTAAGATTCTCAGCTCCATAATATGGAAGTAACACATCATATTGATATGAATAAATAAGCGTCTTGGAGATGTCTAGTACGCTCATACCAATGTATATAGGCTTGTTGAACACTATTTTACGAGAAGCCATATGAACAGCTGCAAGATTAGGCCCGTATATAGTTCGATCGATAAATGTAGGCTTGGCTATTAGTTTTTCTAATGTTCTGCTGTTTGCTACAAGACGTATATCCATACGATTACGAATATTTTCCATTGTTTTCCAAACATCGCATCATTGAAAAGTTTGTACAAATCCTTCTCGAAATCGTTTCTTGCTTGCTGTCGTAGGCGATTATTAAATTCGACGTAAGGCTTTAACCAACAAGATTGACGGAATTTTAGCGCTCGATGAATCTTAACTAATCGTAGACCATGACTAAGAGCCTGATTCAAGGTCATATAATGCACTACATACTTCTTTTGGGATCCAAGATGAGCAATTAGTTTCTTTGAAGAGGATTCCCCCGGTTTCATACTCTCAGGCAGAAAGGGTAAATCATTATGAAGTTCATGCAGCTCTGCGGGATATTCCACATCAACCTCCAAGATATATCCAAAGGAATCATCCCCCTTCAACGAACCGAGATGTATATCCTCAGGAGAAACCCACGTAAATCCACCATAAGGAAGGGGGTGACACTCAGCCCAACCGTACTGGTTATTGGCGTCTTCGTATGTAATAAAATGAGAGGGTTTGCGAGGATCATACTGCTCCATATAGATGTTAGCCTCCGCATACCGGTGAGAAACCTGGCATAACCCTCCTCTTATGCCAGATTCAACCATGAGTAGCTGATCGTAATCAAGAAGCAATTCCAACTCGATTCCAGTATACAGCAGCATAGCATCCCATGTAAGTCCTGGAAAAGTAAAATAGTGTGCAGGATCCACTTTATGACTTTTCAGGGTTTGATCTCTAAATGTCTCGAAGACATCCGCTAGGAGAAGAACATCCGAAATTAAGTACAAATCACTACTCGCCGAGGTTTCGGACGTTAAAGTGCTTCCATACGCTCAGAGCATGATCATAGTCCTCACTGCTGATTTCTTCGCTGTTTAACCTGTTGTCGAAGGCATCCCTAGAAGGCAAACATGTATCGTTCAAGACATCCCACGATGTTACGTAATCATAGAGAAATACCCCCTTACGAGTCATCAAGCCAATATTCTCTGCTCCAAAGTACTTCGCTGTTTCAGGTTGCGTTTCAAGGTTCTTTGCAAGCTTCTCCAAGCTCGTACTGAGGAAGCGGAAAGTATCCACAAACCTAAGTTTAATATCCCCAACATACTTGGAGAATGATATATAACTTTCCTCTGAATTTGGTATAACCTCTACTCTATAGGGAGTTGTGTAGGAGGTTTCAGGGTTAGAGGAGCAGGTTAGAAGAGGGGTGAGAATGCATTCAAAATCGGCGTAGATAACATAGGGCAGTTTCAACATCCTCTCAATATTCTTGAATTTAACGATAGAGTTATCCTTTGTAGGCATAACGCATCTAGCAATACCATGTTGTCTACATATTTCGCTGTGCTCTTCCAATTTTTCCGTCCCACTTCGCCCGTGTCGGTCATCAAAATGACCGAAACATCATATATATATATTTGTCCATGATGTTTAGTTTTCTGCCCACGAATAAGCTTCTCAAAATCCTTTATATACACATAGTGATGCTCGCCAGCTGAATCACTCAACAGAAGAAGGTCACGGTGATCAGTTAATTCTTCATCAACCACCTTTATGGGAAACACTTCACATTTATCATCAACTCCAAACACATTTATGGACATATTATTGAGTTTTTCAAATTTAGCGATTTCGCCCAAGCTCGTAGGAAACGAAACACATGAGGAATCATATTTACTTCCTTACACGCTGAGCATCCTTTCGAATGAACTTTGCTAGAATAGCGTACATAAAGCATTTCTCATCCTTGTAGTTCTGAGGATTTATACAGGCTTTTCTTGCATCCAAAGATGACGGTACAGGAATATAGCTGCTCCCTCGAAGAAGATTATACTTGTTAATACGTAGTCGAATGCCATCAACTGCTAGTAGAGCCCAATTACTACCTTTCAGCTTACTTTCCTCCATTTCAGCAAGAAGCTTCTCAAATTTTTTTCCAAGATGGCATCCAAGTCACTATCTAAAAACACGGCATGATTACGCGTTTTGAAGGCTTTGTTAGTGATATCCCCCACAGCATTCACAAACTTACATTCAGCCATAATGTTAACTTTCAAACTTTTATGAACCCGCAGCTCCTTCTGAACAGCATGAATTATGCGCTGCTTCACCTGCTGCAAGTATGAATTTAGATCCTGACTGCTGGACATTGGATGAAATACGATTTCAGACGATCCTGAAAAGCCGTTTCATATTCTACAACATCATCTTCATCAGGAGACATTAACAATAATTTATGCTTAGTAGGTTCGAATTTTACTTTCTTAGCATCCATAGCCCTATCACAGCGCCCTTCATGTACATCCCTTCGATTTTCAGTACCGTAAACATCACCACAATGTCTACACTCGAAAAACTCACCACATATCAGCTCATGCCTCCTCTTATGATAGTCGCGTAGAAAACTCTTTTCACATTTGCTGCACCTATAATCTGGTATAGCACTCAGAAGCGATTCCATTACTCCAGCATTCCACATCTTTATAATATGTAGTGCAACACTTGTAAATTATATAAATCAATAAATGCTTATAGCACTTTCCAGTGACTCGCCTTAATAACTTATTAAAGCTATTGAACAGTAAGTTCACTAAGAGAAGCTGATGTGCTCGACTCGAAGGATAATTACTGAATAACTATCTTAGCTCAAGCAAACCCTACTTATTCTGAAAGCACACATCTCTCAGGGAACTACATAATTCAAGATCGCGCTAGCAGCGCCTTATAGTGGCTTCAATCAGTACTAAAACGCACATTCTGCAGATTTTATACTTTTATGACGGCAAATTATATATATTAGCAGTCAAATTTTCATTCCTTTTTTTATGATTTTTCTCTGTTTTTACGTACTTTGAAACGAATCTGGCATAGAATTAAGACGCGAAACGACGGCTACGTATCTTTAAGTAACAAACACATTACTTTTAACGATATCGAATGACAGCGATAGAAGCACTTGAACATTATTTAAACGCTTAAAAAACCAATTTTTTCGCTATATTTCATCAATTTCAGCATTAGAGTCCTATGACGTCGCACTCAAGAATCGACGGAATATCTGCTACCCCCAAACATGTTCCTACAAGTCTAATGACGTCACGCAAGCACCATACAGAAGGCATGCGGTTAAAGATGCCGCCCTCATTAAATATTAAAGGGGTGCCGCCTGATAATTGACATGTTAACCACATGATAACATGGGCAATTAACCTGTCAACCCTTGTCAACCCTTATCTGTGGTAATCTGACAGATGAGGGTCGCCCCTTTGTCGGGTTTTCACCGACAAGGAGAATGGGGTGTGAAAAACACGTGTTAAACACGTGTAATTAATTTGCGGTTACCCATTCATATGCAAAGTGGGTTCAAACCGCCATTTCTTACCTACTCTGTGATCGCTGATTTCTCTTAAACTAAATGAGATATCGAAATGGGGTAAACGGTAATTATCTTCTAATAAAACGGTGCACCTTCTGATGTAATTTTGAAGATCACTGGGGGTCTAGGGATCGATTCCCGTGCAATCAATACCTTTATTATTGGAATAATTCCTAAAGTAATAGTGATAAAAACTTCGAATAAATTTTATTAAATTGGTATTGTCATGGGCTTTCCTTTGTGGTATGATCGGGATCGCGGAGTCTTGGGTTCTAATCCTGATTTGGTGAATTTAATTATTTTGAGAATCGCTTAAGCTAGAAGACTGAAATAAACTTTATATGGTAATACTCGTTAAGGACAATTATTTTCTAACATACTAGAGTTGAGGTATCGTGGGTTCGATTCCTACGTTGCGGAGAATGTTTGAATTTTGAGCTATATCGCGATTTTTTACACTTGGAATAGTGATGTAAGGACAAATCAGGGTAACTTGAGGCATAAAATGATATATTAGACAATTTTACCCCTACGACCGCTGCTGCTGCGGTGGCTGCGGCGGTCACGACGGCCACGACGACCACGACGACCACGACGGCTAGGGCTAGGGTAGGGCTAGGGCTACGGCTACGGCTACGGCTAGTGCTATGGCTACGGTTACGGCTACGACTACGACTACCACCGCCGCCACCGCTACCGACGCCACCGCCACCGCCTACGCCACCGCCTACGCCGCCGCAGCCACCTCCGCCGCCGCCACCGCCGCCGCCACCCCCACCGCCGCCGCCACCCCCACCGCCGCCGCCACCCCCACCGCCGCCGCCACCACTGCCGCCGCCACCGCCGCCGCCGCCACCGCCACCGCCGCCATCGCCACGGCCACCGCTACCGCTACGGCTACCGCTACCGCTACGGCTACCGCTACCGCCACCGCTACCACTACCGCCGCCGCCGCTGCCGCTGCCGCTGCTGCTGCCGCCACCGCCACCGCTGCTGCTGCTGTAGTTTTTTTTCCTAGGGGAAAAATCCCTCATGGACGTTATTCTAACGAGTTGGACTCTAACCAACTGAAAAAAAACCTGTGTAAATCAAATTGAGTACTTCTTCTTGGAACTGCACAGGCGGCATTACTTCAAGAAGAGGAGATTCAAGATGGTAGCCATAGTCTCAGTGGTCTAAGTAGGTCTTAAATATCACTCACTACCACTACTACCACTACCGCTACCACTACCCCTACCGCTACCGCTACTGCTGCTACTACTACAATAACCCAAGCATTTGTGATTTCTTCTCCTCTATCTGGAAATTTAGATGCCATTGCTCTCTTTCCAGCAAAAAAAAAAAAAACATAAATAGCACATCATTGCATCAAGTACTGAACACTTTGGAAACTTGTGGATACACTGCTCTTTGTCTTATATCGGACACCAACAGGGTGAATAAAGGAATGTTTCAGCACTTATGTAATGGGTCGTTAAAAGTGAGTGTACAAACTCCTTCAAATAGTGACAAAAAGATCTTCTTACTTTTTGATTTTGTGCATTTATTAAAGTGCATAAGAAACAATTGGCTCACAGTAGGAAACCAAATGTTCAATATTCGAAACAAGAATGACAATCAGTCAGGAATTACACAAGATTTGTTCCAAAGCAGCATAAATGATAGTGCCACATCATCTACCACTTTGACCTACTTTAAGGAAGAAGCTAAGTTCAGTGACTTAATACATCTTTTTTAATCAGAGTAAAATAGCATAATTAAGGAGGCTCCTGCACTTACCAGGAAGGCACTTTTTCACTCTTCTTTTGAAAGGCAGGATGTTTCTCTAGCATTAAAGATATTTGATGACAAAAACATTGTAAACCTGCAAAGGAAGGTGGCTGAGTGCCCTAATGAATTTTCTATAGGGACAGTAACTTTTCTCCAACTTATTACCAACTTATTATGGTGGAAGATTTTAAACGTCAAAAGTGCAAAGATCCAAAACTTGCGTTTCTAGAAGAGTTTTCACTGTTTCTCAAAGTGTGGCACTTTTCAGCAGCCAATGGTAAACTGACAAATGAAACACATGTTGCTCTCACACACACACACTTTAGACACTTTTGTGCATATGTGTAAAGACATTTTTTGTAACTTTAAATGCAAATATATTTTGGCAGGAAAGTTCCAAACTGATAAGCTGGAGAATATAGACAAATGAGTGCTGGAACTTATCATATTTCAGTGGGACAGGTTCTAGAATCTGAAAGAAAACTGAAAATTTGTAGTGTCATTAAATAAAAATCTACCTTGCTTGGGGAATGTTCTATTACATGCTTTGTTTTCTCTTGCTCCAGCAAAACTGTTTCTAGTACTGAAAATGTACCTAGCACAGTTCTAGAAAAGTTTGAATCTGTAATTGAATGCAGTGGCGGTTCCTGGGTGATAGCATACTCACAACTGCACACCCGCTAATTTTTTCCGCATGCGAATGTGTATAGGCATGCATATGAGAAAGTCAAATGTCAAACTTTCTTGTATATGAACTTGCTCGTTTAATTTTCCGCGCCCTCTTTACCAAATGTCAGCTCATTCAGCCAACAAGCTGAGACGCATAAACATGATTTTGCAACTGGCGAAGGTAGCTTTTAGGCGAGGGCTACGCAGGGAGCGGTGCAAAGCTTGCATTTAACAGTACGGCGAGTCAAGGCAGTATAATCGACAAGGCCAACACACGTGATTCTTACCGCGCAAGCGCACTACGTTCTCGTACAAGACCCTTTGTTTTCCTTGCTACGAGCATTCCCCTCCCGTTGTTTAGCAGAGCCTACTAGGCAGCCAACGTGACGGTTCTAAATATAATGTAGCCATCTTCTATATTATATTAATGTTATAAACACAATTACATCTAGTCTTATTAAGGGAATATAAATGCATATAATTACTCTTCATGTCATAATTTACTAAGGCCAATAATTTGGTTTGGAATAGTTATTTTATTACATTGTTTATTATTGTTTGTTATGTTTGTGCTTCTGGCAGCAAATTGCATGCAGAGCTGTTTTCCGCGCTTATTGTTTGCGAGTGAGAGAAATGGTGTCTGGACGTATAATAGTTCGTGTGATATTAGTCATTTAAAAAAAAATAGCAAAACATAAGAGCTCAATTGCCCATATGAATTTAGAATTAGAATTGTGTGGTGTGTGTTAGGGAAAGAAAAGGAGTAAAGGTGGAGAGGATGTAATGTACTGGACACCCACTGCGTCAAGTCACGAGCCGCCACTGATTGAATGTTTCGATTCAGCTGAAATTGAAATTAATGAAGAAGTGATAATATGCATTGGTGGTTACGTTGCACACAGTGTTCTTAACACACTGAAAACAAAGACAAACGTGCAACATATATCTCTCTACATTATCCACTGCTAGAAATTTAATTATTGAGTGTGATTCAAGATTGTCATACTTTGATGCTATCAATCGTGGGGGTCTCAAGTGTCCTTCAGATTTTGTGATATATTTGTGTGTACTGGTGTTTAAAATAGTCACCATTTTAGTTGGTGAGAAATATGAAAAGGATATCTTGCACCTAAACGGCCAAAGAAAGCTTGTGGTGCAATTGGCAATGCTTCATTTTGAACTGCACTCTGTGGACGTTGAGAAAATCTGCCAATACGGACTACCTCTACAAAAACTTGTAAAGAAGTGTTGTAATGTGCTAAGCAATATATTTTTGAATAATTATTATAAACTTAAAAATGAGAAACTTTCAGTTAAAACGAAGGGTAAATTGCAACGTAAAGCTTGTAAATACAGTATTTAATTACTATAAATTGTAGTGTTATGTGTGTTATTTGCCAGTGTATATATTTTGTATATATAACATTGTGAATAGTGTAAATAGTGAAAGACAATTTCGAGTGAACTTAATTAAAGACAGCTGTAACACCAACAGTTTGTTTCATGTAAGTAGTGTGCTGCTTGTATCTATACATTATCTTTTGTCTTTGTAATTTAAATGTGTAGCTGTACTAATGTGTTCTGTTGCTGCATGTAAAACTGCAGACTGCAGCAAAGTTGTTTTGCAATGCTGATTTAAGGTTACATATTTCATATATTTCGTTTACAGTGCTGTTTTGGGGTTATTATTTATAATATTTCACGTGCTTGTGTGGATTCCCCTGTAAAATGAAGTGTCATGAAGTTCTGAGTAATATGCTGTTGCAAACAGAGTAATCAAAAGTTTTCGGTAAAAGCAAGGGCAAAATTTCACCCTAAAGCTTTTGAATTCAGTAGGTAGCTAATTATTGTAAATTGCAGCATTTCTATATCAGCCATCCAGTATATGTTTTGTGTAGGTATATAACATTATGTATATTGTACAAGGGTGAAAAACAGTGTAAACAATGATTAATAATTCTGAGTCAACTCAATGTCAACGGTTCTGTTTTAAATAACATGCTGCTTACAGTTTTGTCTATCTTCTTTGTAATTTGAGTGTGTAATGCAGTTACATAATGGCATGTAAAACTGTAGATTGCATGAATGTTATTTAAGGTTATATATTTCATTGCCCATGGGTTATCGTTTAATATTAAATTGCATTCTTTTTTATTTGAGTTTACCTTTAAGACAGTGTTTTCTGTTTAAAACAGCCCATATTCACAAAATAGGCGTGTTATTACACCACATTTTTATTTTACTGCCTTGAAATCGTAGCCTGTAGACGAGTTGTTTATAAGCAGTTCCCACCACATACGGCCGCCATCTTGAATGCCAGTGTTACGTCCGGTATCTAGAGGTCGTGCGTCTACTCAAGAACTTCTGACGACTGCAGCGCTGCTGCGACAGACCAGTCAAATATTCAACTGATTCGTCTATGCCGGTGGTCCATCTGACCCGGACTTACCCTACATAATATCATTTTAATATTCAATTATTGTATTGTTGTACTATTCTATTTGCAGTTTGAATTATTAATCTGTTAAATGATCTAAATTAAAACTTTATTTGTGATTTAAATGCTCACATGGGTAAAAGTATACTCACAGGAAACAGAACAAAAAGCATGTGTCGTTTTTGACCTAAACTTCGTAAGTGCATGTGCGAAATAAACAGCGTAGCAGGGTTAACGAACGTCACATGACTCATCTATATTGCGAGAGGAATCCAGTAAGTGTCATCAAGCATCAATGTTTGTTCAGCAATGCTGTTTAACTTTCTGGGTCTTTGTTGCACGTACTTCAGCAGAAACATAAACCTTACATTGTAGCCATTGCCGTCTATCTGGCTAGCACTTAGCTATGGTTGTTATAGCAACGTTCACCTTTACAGCGTATCACTACCTATCACCTGCAGTGATCATGAGCCGTGAAGTTGTCAACTGCGATTCATAATCACTCGATTGCCGTGATTAAAAGGAGCAGTTTATCTCATCAAGACATCACTACCACCGAAGACTTGATGAAAATAAATAAAATAAGGGATTCGGGTATGTGAAGCATACCCAGACTGTTTAAGAGGGTGTTCCTCTTCAGCCGAGTTGTGGTTTTTAATCTTAGTTTGGGCAGAGATTTCGGCAGTTGCGTCACGGCTGGTCAAGTTATTTAAAATTAAAATTAAGACATGTGTTTGGGAACAATATACTTGTGTTTAATTATGCTACAGATGTTTTTTTCTGTTTTTTTTTTGTTTGGTTTGTTTTTTGTGTATGTATATATATTTGTACATTGTTCCCTGTGGGCACTTGGCATCGCGGCTTATCCTAGGGACCCAACAAGACGGTTTTATTGTGTGGGAAGCTTTTTCTTGCTAGTTGCTGCGGCTCATGTTGTTTTTGATTTGTGTGGTGTTTTGTATGGTGTGGGGTGCTGTCTTATATGTTCTGGAAGTGTTCTAGATGCTGTTGTAGTTCTTGTTGTTCGGCTTGTTGCTTCCTGTCATACACCTGAATGAGGGTGATTAGTGGTGGATTCTTGTCTCTGTCGGTTGGTGTGATGGTTTTCATTTTTGCGCCGTTTTGATCAGCGCTCTTCTGTATGATCGGGTGTGGGCATTGTGGATGTAGCGTAACATTAACGTGGCGATGTGTACGTCGATGGGGGTTATTCTGGCGTATTGGTGGAGGTTGTTGTTCTTGTAATTTGGAAGTAGCTTTAGGGCTGTACGCAGGCACTTTCTCTCGAATGCTCTTATCCTGTTGGTTGTGGTTGTGTGAATCAGCGGCATGGTGGCTACAGCAACGTAGGTTAGATGCGGGCGTATTAAGGAGATGTATAGCTGTCTTAGTACTACAGGTGACAGGCCTTGTCTATTGAGTTTTCCAAGGTATTTCAGCGTTCCATGGATTGGGCGGATTTTCTTTAGCAGTTCTTCGTAATGGGGTGTGATGGAGAGGGTGACGTGTGTTTTAATTCCTAGGTATTTGACGGTCTTTTGGCTCTGTATGTTTTGGTTGTTGAGTTTGATACTGAGGTTTCTATCTTTTTCTCTTCTTTTTTTTTTTCTGAAGACTATGACTTGCATTTTTTTGTGTATTTATCGTTATTCGCCATTTGCGTGTCATCAGCATACTGCTGTCGGTCTGGGTGGCTCAGTTGGTTAGACGCTGGCTTACTGATTCCAAGGTCGGGGGTTCAAACCCGGCCCAGACCGATGGTTTTTAAGTGTGCTTAAAAATGACAGCTCCATGTCAGTAGATTTACTGGCATGTAAAAGAACTCCTGCGGGACAAAATTCCGGCACACCGACGACGCTGATGTGATCCTGGCAATTGACAGCGTCGTTAAACAACAAAATAATCAGCATACTGGGCTAGCTGAAGTGTTCGGTGTATGGGCTGAGGTGTATCGGAAGTGTAGAGTATGTAGAGGAGGCCTGAGATGACGCTCCCCTGGGGTGTGCCGGCTTGCATGGTGATGACGTTAGATGTTTGCCCATTGATTTTGATTTTGGCGGTCCGGTCAGTCAGGAAACTGGCTATCCATCTCACCAGGCGATGTAATATTTGCATATGAGTGAGTTTATACAGTAGCCCATTTACCCAGCACTTATCAAAGGCTGACTGTATATCGAGGAATGTGGCTACTATGGTGAACCCTCTGTTGTACGCATCTTGCAGTTGTGACATCACTCTCACAAGTTGATCTTGGATCGTGATGTCACTCCTGTATCCTGCTTGTGTGTTGGGGATTAGCTGGTTTTCTTGGCAGATCTGTGTGAGTCTTTGAACTATGATTTTTTCCAATAGTTTGGATAGCGTGGAGGTGAGAGAAATGGGCCGGTAGTTTTTTGGGTCAGTTTTATCTTTCCCGGGTTTCTCTAACAGCAGAATGTGCGCCTGTTTCCATATCACCGGGTGGTATCCATGTTTGAGTATTGCGTTGTAGATATGTGTTATGTGTGTTATTGTGGGGGGTGGCAGTTTCCTGAGTAGCAGGTAAGTTATTTCATCGGGTCCTGGTGCGGTGTTGTTAGATTTTGGGATGACGTTTACTACTTCTTCTGGGGAAATGGGTTTTTCAGCTTCATTTGTAGGGTCTAGTTCTTGGCCGGGGAATTGGGGAGTGTACAGTGCCTGGTTGGTGTCTATGTGGCAGTTGACTTGAGTGTAGTGTGTTTTATGGAATGTTGGGTCCTGTGGTGTTTGAAATATTGCGTTGTAGTGCTGCCTGAACACTTCAAGTTTTTCTGCAGTTTCATGGATGGGTTGGCCGTCTTTCTTTATGGGGTATTGGGGGGATGCTTTCTTCTTGGTTGTTTTTATGAGGCGCCAAAATTTGGCGGGATCTCTTGTGCGGCTCTCTGTTATTTTCTCAAGTAGGGAGTTCCAGTTGTTATTGTTGTGTGTCGTGATGGCCTGTCAGACTTGATGCGATATATGCAGCACAATTATAGCTCACAGGGATGGTGTCACTTCGGAGCATGCGCAGTCTTTGTGCGATTTTTGGTGTGATGTAGACAATGTAGAGCATTAGCACACAATCTCCGACAGCCCTGCCACAATGTCCGTGAGATGAAATTATGTATTCTGGAGCACCAGATGAAATTGGCTCGTGTGTAATGAATTATTATCTTGAAATGTTACAGAATGGAAATAAAAGAATATTTTAACATACTCCGGTAGTTGTGGAAGGCAAAATCAGAACTTCAAAATGCCTATGGTAGGGGGTTTTCTTGGGAGCAAAGGAATATGGGGTTTCGATTAACAACTCATGAGTACTGGCCAGTCTTCTGCCAAATGATCCAAATTTTTTTTGTACGATTGAAAGAGCTCGCCAGAAACATGACTTTTACGTTCCTGAATAGTGGATAGAAGTTGCATAGAAAGCGAACTAAAGAAAACCATCCCAGGTAAAGGGAATGCAGAAATATGATTTTGTGTCAACCATTGCGTGAAAATGGTAGCAGTTCACAAACATGAGACTGTACATAAGCATCAGGTTAAACTGTTGCAAATTCACTGTCACCGTGTAGAATCTAGAGAACCAATGGTAATGATTCAAATTGCTCATTAAATGGCGTAAAAAATTGGAAGAGAATCTCCAACAGTTTACTCCTTCTATAACATCCGTTTATCGTAGTCCATCCTTTTCTCCCGAAATGTTGCATTTGATGAGCATGGTGATGAATGAAGATGAAATTTTTATTTCTGAAAAGCAGCAGACAGATGATGAAGCCAATACTTCTGTTTAATGGAAAGAAAATGTGGTTTACTCAGTGTATTATCATACGACTTATGTGTTATGTGTAGTCTATATGAATAAAATGGATATGGACCAATGTTCTTCTGAAATTCTGGGTACCATTTAATAATTTGAAGAACGTAAATATGTACCACTAAGAGCAATGAGAAGCATTAATAGTTATGGTTTCATTTTTATGATGTTATTACGTGTCTATTATAACTAGTAAAGTACTTGTTCTCTGTACGCCATTTATAATAGCTGATGTAAACCAATAAGTAAAAGAAAATGCAGTTTTCTTGAAAAGTGACATAATGGACATGCCCATTATTTTACCCACGGGCTCACATATGTGCTAGAATCACGTAGTACATGTGTAGTAAAGAGGAGGAAAATGGCGTCTGATGTTGAAGCTTCTTGTGTTTGTGACCCTAATTTCGCAGTTATTTGTTCGTTTTTGGAAAAGTTTGGTAAAACATGTGGAATAACATACCCTAACATGTTGGATCTGCAAACTATGCTGGAGGATTCTCAAGAAGGTTAGCTAACTTGGTTTGAATTAATAGTAATAGCCTCTTCACAAAAGAACTACCAGAAATGCCAGATATTTGTTTTGGTAATGTCATGGATCTTATTGCATACTCAGGCTTTAAATAATTTAAGTAACAGAATGTTTTTTAAATTGAATACTTTTGTGGTGTATATTTTAATGTATAGGATTTTGAAGTCACCTCGAAGTCGGTGGCTGATGCAGAATATCTGATTTCAGTCTAGAGAGATGTAGCACTACAATAGCCAGTACTGATATAGCTACTTAATTATCTCTCACATTTGACAAGAATGTGTAATTCAACTTTGCGGAAAAATGCACACCAGTTTCTGAGCAGCAGAAGTATATTTTATGGACAGAATACAACCATAAATGCCATGGTGGCAATTAATATTATTCTTTATAGCATGGCAATTTACAGGCCATAAAAATTGAAATATAATAATGGCATTGCGGAATTAAAACTAAGAATATTATGAAATTATAATATGAAAACTTATTTGGAGTTAGAACACATTTTAATAGATCATAACACATGGTTATACAAGAGTTTTGGGTCTTTGAAATTGCAATTGATAAAGTGAGTTTATAGATTAATTATAAGAAACTTGTGTGAAATGCATACAGATTCAGATTTTAATGAAGAGAATTATTTGTAGAGATGTTGCACACTAGATCCGTTGTTAATTTTTACGTTAATCATTGTCTTCCTATCACTAGATCCATTGTTAATTTTTATGTTAATCATTGTCTTGCTATATGACATTAGCAAGAAGTTCAGAACAATAGTTCTTGCAGAGCTTTAGTTGGTTTTATCACAAGATATGGCATTATTTTTGAGTGGTTCTTTTCGAAGTAAGAAAGCTTTTCTTTTGGTAAAACACTCAATAGATTCTTTAGTTATTTCCCCTCCTTCCTGCAGGCCTTTATTTAAAATTTAGAACCTTACTGTGGAACAGACAAGCAAATAAACAAGAGTATAGCAGCCACTCCAGGGTTACGTATGTTACATTCAAAGAAGTTTAAATCCATAAAGTAAACAAATCTGACTTGCTATTCATCACCGTGGTATTGGTTTTGCACAAGTCCATAAGGTTATGCTTTATTCTGTTTGAAATTTGTGTTACATATGTTACAGCAAATGGACATGCATTCTAGCATAACAATCTAGTACTTTAGATCTCTGTGAATTATGCAACTTAGAAGTCGATAAAAATTTTTTTCTTTATTGTAGAGAGTATGGACTTTAAATTTATACAAGTGACTCATCATTTATAAGACCTGTTTTTGAACATAATTTTATTCTTCTGTTACATATGCTATACTGTGGAAAAATGATTAATTATTTGGTGTTTTAATCAGCCAGCTTGTATCGTGCTCTTTTAGATTCTACTTTTAGATTCTACTTTTATTATTTATTTATTTAGTCCTTTAAAATCAGATACTGTACATGGTACACTGATATAGGATACGTCAAAAGTAATTATATTACATAAACTTATTTACAATAAATACTTCTACAATTATACATAAGGGTAATTAAATTTCAAATATTCTTCTACTGTGAGCTCAAAATTCCGTTTTATTAATTCAGACTTACACAAGAATTTGTAATATAGTAATTCACTGAATAAAAATGTAACTACTGCTTATAGTAAATACTTCTGAGTATAAAAATATCAAACTTAAAAATATCCATTAATGTATTTTTTTATGGTTGTTTAGAAATAGGAACTGTAGACACTGCTTTTAGGACCTCAAAACCTACTTTGATTCCTTGTTTCAGTTTTGGAGAAGGCAGAACCTTAGTATTTGTGAAAGTTTTACATCTGAAACATCCCTTTCATTAGCAATGAGAGTCTTAGCTTTCCCTTTATCATACATTCTTAAGCACATTACTTGAACATCTAAATCTTCATCAACACTTGATAGCATCGTAACTCCATAAAGATACCTCACATTAAGATTGTTTTATATTTTTGAACTGGCAAACCCAACCAATACAAATGTAGCATTTTTAAATTGTGAATGGTTTGCTTGTCACACTCTTGCTCCAATACTTATGAGCTTGGCTCTTCACTGAGGGGTTAAACTGAGGACTTAAGTCAAGAATCTGAGTACACAATTCTTGAAGCAAGGAAAAGTCATTTTTGTTGATTCATTTATATGGCCAACAAGAATGCTTTTGTCTGACAAACCTTTGAAGTAACACTTAGAGTGCAGTCCTTTTGCACTTTCTGCCATGTATCAGACAGTGGCTGTTTACTCTCACCAATATCTTTGCTGGACAAATGAAGACATTTAATATCCGAGTTAAGTTTGTTAGTGCACTTACAGAAATCTGCTGATATTTTCATTCTAGACTAACCATTTAATCAAACCTCTGACTAGGGCCTATGTTCAGAAGTGGAAAATCCATGAATTTCTTTACCACTACTGCTTTTTTTTTTTTCCTTGGGCTATGTGGCGATGTGTTCTTCACCTTCCTAACTGCTTTACCCAACAGCTGAGGAGATTTGTTAGGTGAAGTCATTTTACTTATCTGTTCTTCTCTGGTTTTCTTCCTCCATTTTCAAACCCTTTTAGCAAAACTCATTTCTGTTGTAATTTCTTGAGATCCTTTGCTAAGTTTTGTTTTCATATTTCCCTTTCTAAGGTAAACCTTCCATGTTTCGTTTTCTTTAAGCCTTTTCTTCCACCTCCACCTCTTAATTTTGAGCTCATGCTTGAGAAAGAAGAGAGTGAAGGCAGCAGATTTCTTTACAACTGATCCACATGTTCTAGTTTGAGTTTCTGTATCCCAATATTCATTAAGGAGACATAATAAACTGCTATAATTGCTCCACCCTTAGATCCGCACTTGGTGTAAACACAAGCTGTCAACAACTAAACCGTCATACGCCAAGACCAAAGCACACCATAAAATGTAGTACCCTAAATATCGGCGATTATCTGTGAGTTTTCAAGATGTATGATAACCCTCGTAAAGACTACTTGAATGTAACGCGATAGCAGCAATATTCCTAAAACTCCTGAATAAATATTGTTCTGTTGCAACATAAACACGAGGCATGAATCCACATGGTGTTTGTTTTGTTTTGCATTAGTCACAGGTTATCACGGAGGGATACAAGGGGGGGATCTAAGGCTGGATGGAGTATAGGTGTTTAATATATGCCTTGGAAATTTCAGCATTATGCTTTTCTAGTTGGCCTGATAAAAAAATGTTAAATATGTATTTTATTACTGTGCAAATAAAATGTAAGTGGAGATATAAGTCAATGATTAATACTGATCAGAAGTGTCTTGAATCAAGTACAAGAATGATGTATTATTGGAAAAACAACCTTGTTTATGAGCAATCTTTGTTGTGCTGTAACAGTGTGTTACGTATGTTGCAGATTTTTAAAAGGTTTAATCAGATAGAAAAAAACTTTGTAACAATCCCATTGTTATTAACTAAATGAATGCATATTTTCTTTCACTTTTACAAAGGCATTTATTATCAGCAGTTCTTATCCAATAAAGAAAACTATTGATGTTTTTTGGTACAGAGAAAAACAATATCACAATATGTATATGAAATGCAACTTATTTGGTTTACACAATGTGTTGCATAGTTCTGCTTTAACTACTTCCAATACACTAGAATATGTTTGAACTGGTTTTTGGTGAACAGCGTTGACAATTTAAAGAACTTCACCAAGGAAGGCAATGACTTAGGCAATGTATAAACTTCGACCACAGATTTTGTTGAAATGGTCAGATAAAATGACTAATTTTAACAGCGTAAGGAAAATGTGTACATATTTTAATATTTCAATTTAAAGAACTTCACCAAGGAAGGCAATGGCTTAGGCAATGTATAAACTTCGACCACAGATTTTGTTGAAATGGTCAGATAAAATGACTAATTTTAACAGCGTAAGGAAAATGTGTACATATTTTAATATTTCAATTTAAAGAACTTCACCAAGGAAGGCAATGGCTTAGGCAATGTATAAACTTCGACCACAGATTTTGTTGAAATGGTCAGATAAAATGACTAATTTTAACAGCGTAAGGAAAATGTGTACATATTTTAATATTTCAGCAGCAAAATAAATATTGTAAGTTTAATTTTAAAAATTAACCTTGTGGCTCACTTTACCATTAAATAGCCCACATATAATTATTCATGAGTAGTCATTCAATGATTTTATAATAAAACTAGCCATGTTATCATTCTAATACAAACAGGTGATTTATATAAGCTAGCAGATATTCTAAGCCTTCTCTCGCCAAGTCATAGCAATAGGCAAGTGGATCACATGTGATACAAAATGGAAATGTGCGGGCCTACGGGACTGAGAGGAAGCAGCAGAAGTAGTGGAAATGTAATTGTAAATTCTAATTTTACCACACTGGCACCAAAGTTTTCCAAAATGATGTTACCTCTCTGCTGTAAAAGTTCCTAATAGGTTGCAAAGTACCTTGACATATCCTGTAAAAGATGAGGGCATGTGTTGTGTTAGGAGTTTGGTAATGGGTGTATCTGTATGACTGATTTAATGCTTCAAATGTTGTTCACTTCAGGATTCTCTCAACAAATTATAACTAACAACTTATGAAATTATATCCATTTGTAATACTCACTGTAGCAAATGTATAAGGATCATGATGCTCTCTGATGAAGACATAGTTTTATAGCATTCTGTTTAGGATTTGCATGTTTTTTTTATTTTCACGGCACTACACATTAATTAATGCAATTCGTCCGATATGACACAATGTTGGAGGACGTTAATTAAAAAAAAAAAAAAAATTAATGCAATGATCTTTTAGCCCCGTTGTACCTGTCAATACTACTTTACTTTATACAGATGTTCATATTTTGTATCCCATGTTTTATACCTAGCACATATTGTTTGCATCATGAGCAATGCTCAGGGACACTGAACAAGTCATAAAATATGGAACATGCAGTGTGACGAAAGTATACCCACCACCAAAAATGCTCTTCTTCTGTTTCCTCCATCTTGCATTATGTAAGAAAAAGTGAAAATTTGTAAACCATCACCATTTCAAGAGTAAACTTTGCAACTTGCATTACAGTAGGTCAACAATAAGAAATATGTGTAAATCATCATTTCATGCCATCTGCCCTATATGTTGAATATTTACCCGAGTTATTTAGAATTTCTTCATTAAATGGGGAGTGGATATATAACAATTAATTTAAAACTTTGTGATAGATTTTATGTTGATCAGGATTGGCCAATAGTTTTAGGTAATGTGGAAGGTTATTATTAGGGCTCAGACTTTTAGGTGCTGAAAACTTGGGAAATATTAAAAATATTTATTTTTTATGTGCTGAAAATGTCAAATAGTGCCAAAACAAACACATTTTTTTAAGATCTGAATGGCTGAACTAACATAAATGTACGTGGTACTCACCAGACTTTATTCGTGGAAGGAATCACCAAGTACTGTAGAGTTACAGTATACGACTCCGTGCTTCCTCAAAATTTCCATCCCGAAAGATTGGCGATTGTCACGAAGAAGTGTCTTGAATTTCGAAAATGATCGCTCCACATCACAAGAAGTAAGTCTAGTATAATTATAGCATGGAATGTCACTCACACTTGCATCAATAATTTCTTGATGTTGCCCATCCAACACATTTCAAATTTTACACATTATGTTAAGTCTATTTGTTTCGAACTTTACCTTGCATTTTTTTTTGAAGTTTTGTGCTGCAGGACCAGAAAGAACATTCAGTTATTTTTCCACATCCGAACTACTTGCACCGCTTCTCTTAAAAAGGCATTCCTACTGATTCCAGTTTCTCTATGAAATCGCAGAGGAAATACAAATTTGCAGAAATGTTTGCTGTGTCATTTCTTAGCACAGTGTCACTTAAAAGCTCTTGAATCATTTTAATTTATCTTGCGATCTTTACAATTTAGGTTGATTGTGAAACCATCCAGGTTTTCTGCGTAGCACTGAACAGTGGCCAACCATGTACCCCAGCAAGTCACCACAGGTGCAGGAGGCAGTGAAGTGTTTGGACTTTTGTTTTGAAAAATTTCAGTCCTTAAAGGATGAACATTTTTTCCCATTAGAAATCAGTTTGTAAGTGTCAGGAAACATGGCTCTAATTTCTTCGCATAGTCTATGCAATCCATGCACAACATATGTGACATGGATCATTTCAGAGTAACTAACTACAAGTTCTGCTGCTGTCTTTTTTATATATGGTGCAGCATCAGTCAAAAATAACAAAACACGTCATATTGTACACCGTGTGGTCACAATTTCTGTATTGTTTCATTAAATAATCTGGTAATTGTCACGTGGTTTGCATCATGCATGTCTTGGCAGGTCAGTAGAAAAGATGACTGAAATTACAGAATCATTCTTCAGTACCACTACAACGTTTCCAATTTTCCTGCCAGTAGAATCTGAAGTTTTATCTATGCTTGCTCATATTTTTTCATTAGCAAAAATTTTGCATATATACTGGGTGGAAGAGAACTTATTACATTCCTTCTAGTACATGCTTCATAGAAACATTACAAACAAAAAAGTCTAATGGCATTTTGTTCTTTGATCAGCTGATTTTGAAAAACTAAGTGGTTTTTGTTCCAAATTGGATGCGTAATTCCACAAGAATGTATGAGGATAATAGTTTACTTGTAAGCTGCGTAGAGTAACTTATTTCTGACATAGCTTCGGTAGTAATTATGGGACATCATACAGGGTTTCAAAATAATTAATCACTTAAAGGAATATTCTGAATAGCTTTTTCAGATGTGAGGTAACTCGGCAATGATGCGCTGAGGTTGGTCAGGGAAGTGAACTGGTTTCTGGATGTAAACTGGTCAGTCACTTGCAGGGTGGTGTAATGTTTTGGAAGCTAATGATTCTAATTGGTCTACACTCGCACAGCAAATATGGAAGGACACAGCATGGTATTTATGTTCACGAGACACCATGCTGTGGTGTTTATGTACTGACCTAGTGAAAGTGACAGACACACCATCTGCAGTGTTGCCCGCTTGTTTTTGACAAAATTTCAATATCTCCGTAGGAAATGGTTAGAGACAAAAACGTGAGATATAAAATGTGTTGCAAATACTGAGATCTATCACTGATTTAAATTAATGTAATGACTTCCCTTCCAGCCTGTATGTCACAGTTTCTTTGTAGCACTTGGGAAGGTGATGTTTTCACTAAGTTGATTCATCCAGTGTGTCAATACTTGTATATTTTGTTAGAAATGTTTTAAACTGATGTCGAAATGGTATGTCCGTTGAAACTAATACTTCTCATAAATCATCACAATACACTGAACATTTGGAAACCCCTGCTGAAGTATTTGGCACTGGATCATTAATAAAAGATTGCTTTTTTGTAATGCGTGAAATGGCTGCCTTATGTTTGTTTACACTTAAATGTGATGTTACTTGCGAACGTTGGTCTGCTATAGGAATTTTACCATCACTGCTGAAAATACCTTTAAATTCTGCAGAATATTGTTGTAGATGGTAACTTCACTACTTTTTGCTCTGGACATGTTTAATCCACTGTCTACATATTATTTCTCAATGCTACAAACACAACTAGGAGGCTATATAAATTTTGTGGATTCACAAATGATTGACTACACAGTTTAACAAGTATCAGTGTATAGACTAGCAGGCTGTGAAGCGATAGCAGGTGCTTAATCAAGGACATGGCAGTGCAGGAATTCCCAATTCTTATCTTGCAGGCTTATGTGGCTTGAGAAAGCAGGAAGTTCGTTTTCTTTCAACTGAAGGGACGCTATAACTGACATCAGTCCTTCCAATAATAAATAACAAATTGTGACATCTGTCCTATGTAACTGAGCATTAAAGAAGTGGATACGGCCACTTTTAATGTGATTTTATGTAAATATGTGAAAATTATTTTCAAAGAGGTTTCCTTTATGCAATTTTTGTGTAATTTGTGTGAATATGCGAAAATATTTATTTTCATAAAAAAATCAGAAAATATGCCGTTTTATGTGCACTAAAACTTAAAATATTTGCTCCAGTATGAATATCCAGAACAGTAAATTCTGTTTCAAGTTCATATTAAGAAGGAAAAAAAATGTATTTACCTAAAAGTCCAAGCCCAGTTATATATTTTTATTGCAGAGCAGTAACATTCTTTTGGGAACAATTTTAAGCTATTTGCTGGACTATGCAGATTGCCAGTGTGCCTTGTACTGCAGACAGTAAGGTTTGTTGCGAAGTTATAATGATCTTAAGATAGCTCAAGAGATAATACATGTATTCACCAGGAGAAATAAGAATTTCTTTTGCTTTTAAGTAACCTTCTACAGGAATAATGGTGTCCAACACCACAAATAATGCATGTGACTTTTTTTAATATAAACAGTACTTACTGTGCGTGGAAGAATTACCCAAAAGATAATTCCATATCACAACAGTGGGTGAAAGTGGGCAAAATATGCTGTTCTTAGAAATTTTGGTTAAGCCTGTTTTTTAAGTTAATGCATAGCAAGCAGATCTAAGTTTTTGTAGCATGGTTTTTATTTGTTTTTTTTTTTTCTACCTGAGGCCTTTATCTATCTGGAGCCCAAGAAATTTTGTATCAGATACTTGTATAAGAAAATTGAAATTGAAGTTTGAGTACTAAACAGATACTTTCCTTACATAAGAAAATTTAAATTTTTTTAGTACTAAACAACAGATACATTTTGGACTGCTGCTGACTGGATTCCTCCATTGTCATCAGAGCAGTACTTTAAAATAAATTTTTTACTGTAACAATCAAGTTGTGTGTCCAGATTGACTTCCTTTTCTTATTTAACTTCTGCAGAACTATCCATACTACTTTTTTCCAATATTCTTATTGCTTTAATTTCATAGTATTATACTGATATTTCTGACTCACCTTTACAGGACTAATTCTTTATTTTTTGTATTTTCTATGTATATTGTTTGCTCTTACCTCTTCTTTATTGTCTTTCTTTTCCAGTTTGATTCCCAATTAAAGTTTCCACTGTTCACTTCATTGCTACACTTTTGCTATCACTTGTTTTCACCTGTTATCTCTCTCCTTTTCCTCTTTCACCACAGCTTCCCACCTCACTTGAGTTGTCGTGTCACAAGGCATCACAGTTCTCCTTTTTTTATGCCCTGCCAATTCCTGTATATATTAACATCACTTCCAGCTTCTGTCAGACACCCTCCTTTCCTGTCCTCCCATATCTTAAATACCCTATTCTTTTAATTTCTTCACCTCACCACACAAATTAATTTCTCCCTGTTATCTACCCATTCGTACTGATCGCAAACTACATCTTCACTTCCACACTTATTTACGCTTGTCTTGGAAAATGCCCCAGTAAAATTCCTGCTTGTTGACTTCGTAACATCAATCCCATTCATACGCAGGTTTAGTTGCCTGTTGTCATACCAAGGGACTTCAAAAAGTAAGTTATACATGAATATGACAGGCCAAGTAACTTTTATTGAATGCTGCACTACACTGCAAAGTGGCACAGATACACGACACTATTTTTCATCATAGTAACCAAGTCTCTCTAAACAACAATCTGAATGTTCTACCAGCTGTTCAACTTATCAGCAATAGAAATCCGCTCCTTGGTCATGGAGGCATTTGAGGGCCATTGTACAAGCTTCATCTTTAGCAAATGTTTCTCTCCAGATGTTCTTTCAGCTTCTTGAACTGATGAAAATCATACTGTGCAAGATCTGGACTGTATGCCGGGCACTTCCATACCTCCCATCAAAAACATTGATGCAAAGCTTGTGTTATAAATGTGATGTTGCATTGCAGTGCTGGGGAACATTGGCGTTCCTTAATTTTACTATGACTAAATGCATCATTGCATTTGATCTTTATAGCACAGAATTTCTCTGCAATTACGTTTTGACCATAGGAGTATCACTGTTCTGCATGCTTCAACTTTGGAGTATGTTTCCAGTTGATGTGTCATTTTGCTTGCATATTGTGATGCATCTGTTATCAGTAGCATAGCAGAAATCTGTCTGCAGGAGTTCCGGAACATGAACTCTATTCTGACAAAGCACCATTCTTGTTGCACAATGGTCTTAGCGTGAGACAACTAGTGTAACCTACTTTTTGAAGTACCCTCATACCTTCTCCTTCCTTCAGTCACTTACCAGCATCCCCCTCCTTCCCCTCTTGTTTGTCTTGTGCTTCAATGTCATCTTCTGACATATTCTTTTGCACAGCTTTCCCCTACTTTTTTCCTTTCTTTCTGCTGCTCCTATGGTTGGTTTTGTTGCTTGCTCATTATGCTGACCACATCCATTGGTCAATCGCTGCTGGTACATAATTAAATATATTTATAAGTATGTATAAGTAAACACTACATATATGGTGTAATTCTTGTATCTTATTGTTAATTAATGTACTTGCTTGTGCTTTATTTTGAATTGAATAAAGTTTGTTTTATCGTACTTAAATGATACATAGCTTATTTGCTTCAAACCAAGTATTGAGCTGTTCAAGTCCTGTATTGACAGAATCTCTTAATTGCTGATGTGACTTTTCAGATATAAGTACACTAGTGTGATCTGCAAAGAGCACAGCTATTGACTGTTTACTAAGGTTATATAGCAAGTCATTTATAAATATTAAAAATAATAAACCCCTGAGTATAGAACCTTGTGGAACACCTTTAGTTATAACACCTGGTTCAGAATCTAACCATTTATTCTAGTTCTCTGTATTTTTTGTCAAGTAAGATCTCAGCCAATTTATAGACACATTTGCAGCAGCACATGAGCTTTGCTGTCAAATGCTAAGGTACAAAGTACTCATAATGGTAGTTCTTTCTTTATCCAAGTTTGCTACTACTGAATGCTATGTATACAGCATTTCCTGTTGACATGTTTTTTAAAGCCGGAAATTGGATGATGAGAGAATGTTTGTCAACTCTGTGTATTTTATAACCTGATTATAAGCTTTCTCCATTAGTTTAGTAAGGGCTGTCAAGAATGAGATGGGCCTAAGATTGAGGCTATTTCTGGAATGACTTAACCAAAATATATTGAAATCAAGACATAGAGGATGAAACACTTGGATAAAAGTTCACTTCAATATAAATTAGTGTGGTCTCAGAATATGTGACGTGACAGTGTAGTATGTAAGACTTACTGACTTATTTGAAGCAATAATAAAATAACAAACTTCTCTTTTTCCACATATATCTTAAAAAATGAAACTAAAATTTCCATATTTTAATATTAAACAGTCATTAAAACTAGAAGTAGAATTTTCAGACTTTAATGTAACAAATACTGTATGTTAAACAGATATATTTACTTGGCAAAGTAGTAGGGTAAAGTTATTCCTTGTGTCAATTTATATAAAAATGAACAAAACACTAATTTCTGTTAAGACCTAATGGTAACAATGGCATCCGTAATAGTGTTAATCTTACATGTAAAATAAATGTTTTTTTTAAATTAACAAATAAATTGCACACAATGATTTTCTCCCAAATGAATCTAATTGTCTACATGGTTATTAATGATAATTTTTCTGTTTCACCTTGAGTATTCGTTTCCTGTCACAGATGCACAATCATATACAATTATCTTAGTGTTTGTACATTTTCTTCTTTTATGAATTTGAATAGAGCAAAAGTATCTTTCTTTGCATCTGCAATACAAAGACCTAATGTCTTAGACATCATTTTAGTCTTCAGTATTGACAGTTTACATCCCCTTTTTTTATTTAATAAGGAATGAATGTTCCTGCATAAGATGAGACTGAAAATAAGCTTCTATTGTAATATAAAAACATATTTTTGTATTCCAAATTGTGTCTTTCCTTTGGGTTTCTTGTGGTATGGTGATAAAGCTTATGCCAAATCCTCAATGTCCACTTTTTCTACCACTTCAAAGGCTCCTGGATTCTTTGTGCAGCACTGAAGCACTGTGATATCCTGGCGCACATTCTTGAAGTTTTCAATATCTTTTAGACTTTCTTAATTTAGACCACAGTTTAGTCACATTGACTGTATGAGTGTCTCCTAACTGGAAACATGTGCTGTGTTGTTATTTTTTATTCTGAAAGCGAAGTACAAAATTTTAACATACTCATATTTTTATTTTGCCTTTTGCATGAATCTCATATAAGTATAATGGTCTTAGTATTGTTTTGATCCTGGAGTTGACTACCTCCTCAAATACTTTTCCTTTAGTTTACTGTACTCCATAACTTTTATGTTCTTCATACACTTCTTTACAAGGATCATTTGCATTGACACTGAGTATAACTTTAAGATTCCTGGCAGAAATCACAGGTATCAGTTCTTTGTTTCCAAAATGAAAATGGACTATTCTCTCTAAAGAACTTATGACAAGATTCTAAAGTAAGGGCAAATTAGAAACTAAAAACTTTACTTATCTTAGTAATGTCGCAAGTTCTTGGTGCAAATCTGACTAAAGTTTCGAGTTGACTCCAACTCATTCTCAAAGCTATACAAACAAATTTGTTACCAAAGCTACAGATGTTCATTTTAATCACTAATCTCTGAAAACAAAAAACATAGATTTTAATTACCAATCTCTGAAAACAAAAATCTATAAATATAATCTATAGGAGGTATTTCAAAGTTCATAACTCGGTTCCAGTTTTTTAAAATAAATATTTTTTCCCAAACCATTAAATCTATAGGTCCACTTAACTGCTTTAATAATTTAACCTCTGGATTAATTTCATGATTAAATGACCAAAAATGATCTGCCACAGCTGATTTCTCAGTTTGTTTATATTTAATATTTCTAAAATGCTCTTTTATTCTGGTTTCTAAATGAGGTTTAGTTTTACCAATATAAACCTTATCACAATCCAAACAGCTAAATTGATAAATGCCAGATTTTTTTATAATTTGATATTTTATCTTTTTTAGAAAAATTTAGTAAATTTTGTATATTAAATTTATTTTGAAGGCCCAAATTTATTCCATATTCTTTAAAAATCTTTGTAAATTTTTTATTGGCCCATGGATGGTAAGTAAACGTTTTAAAAATACAATTATCTTTTATTTTTTTGAGGGTAGAAACTTCTTTAACAGCTTTTTGATACTTAAATTTTTCTATCTTTTTATGTATAAAATCTGTATTAAAACCATTAATTACCGAGTGTTAATAATGTGTTTATATTCTGTGTCAAATTCTTCTTTATTTAACCTATAAATTAAACTATTGAAAACAGCAAATTTATCTGCAACAGGATTAAAACTTTTATTTTTTATGTAATTATCAGTGTGAGATAATTAATACCATCCATGGGCCAATAAAAAATTTACAAAGATTTTTAAAGAATATGGAATAAATTTGGTCGTTCAAAATAAATTTAATATACAAAATTTACTAAATTTTTCTAAAAAAGATAAAATACCAAATTATAAAAAAATCTGGCATTTATCAATTTAGCTGTTTGGATTGTGATAAGGTTTATATTGGTAAAACTAAACCTCATTTAGAAACCAGAATAAAAGAGCATTTTAGAAATATTAAATATAAACAAACTGAGAAATCAGCTGTGGCAGATCATTTTTGGTCATTTAATCATGAAATTAATCCAGAGGTTAAATTATTAAAGCAGTTAAGTGGACCTATAGATTTAATGGTTTGGGAAAAAATATTTATTTTAAAAAACTGGAACCGAGTTATGAACTTTGAAATACCTCCTATAGATTGTATTTATAGATTTTTGTTTTCAGAGATTGGTAATTAAAATTAGCATCAGTATCTATATTTTTTGTTTTCAGAGATTAGTGATTAAAATGAACATCTGTAGCTTTGGTAACAAATTTGTTGTATAGCTTTGAGAATGAGTTGGAGTCAACTCGAAACTTTAGTCAGCAATTTGCACAAAAAACTTGCAACATTACTAAGATAAGTGAAGTTTTTAGTTTCTAATTTGTTCTTGCTTTAGAATCTTGTTGCTTTACTGTTAATAGTTTCAATTTCCTTAACTTATGACAAGTTTTACACTTAATTTGAAGTACCATGTTAGTTTCACGGAGAAAATAATTTCGGAAAGCTTTGAACAATTTTACTTAGCTAAGGTCAAGGGTATAAAAACATTTTCCTTTTAAGATTTGCTTTGGCAATAATGTGATAGTTTGGTAGGAAACTGGCCCCAGTGAGATCGGATCATTTCCCACATTTCTGTTGCTATTTTATGTGTTATTTACTGTGTTTCCCTCTACTGTCCTATACTGTAGGAGTATCAGCACTCAAAGCCTTTAAAACCTTTTTTAAACAACTCTCGGTAACCTGCAAAACTGTCTAAAACAGGGATTTACAGACTAGTACTATTGTTGCAGTTTACATGATAAATATACGGACAGCTACAGTTTCGATCTGACTTGGTTTCATTAAGTGTTCTAGATATCTTTTCTTTTCAATTAAACATAAAGTCAATATGCCCTGCATGTTTTTTTCACCTATAGGCCAAAATATTTCATGGATCTCTTCTTGATCTTTTGGGTTTATTTTTAAAAAACATTTCTATGCATAACATTCCTTATTGACTTCAAATTTCTTGGAACTGACTTGCATATCTGTTTTTGGCAAAACATAATATTGTCCAGATTTGTCTCCTTTGCAACCTGCTTCTTCCACTTCTCTTTCTGAATTTACGTTTCCTTCCAATCAGGTGGTTTACATATTCACTCCCTGTATTGGATGTATCACAATTACTTCCCATACTTCTTTTTACAGTATCCATTAGTTTCCAGTGTGGTGTAAATTTCATGTTAAACATACCCTGTCATTAATAAATAAGTTACAGCACAGTGTACACAAAACAAGTTTGAGCTGCATGGAAATTCTTTCTATAGCGTCCAAAGCTGTCTTTCAAACAGCTTGGCGCAGCACAGCAGTCAAATGTTTCTTGACGGTATTGTGTTTGTTGGAGAGTAATAATTAGGGCTTGGAAGTTAATGCTCTAAAAACACTGAAATATGCATGCAAATATGCTCTTAAAAACTTGAAAATATGCCAAGAAATATGCACTATTTAATTAAAACAATGTCCCTTTGCAGTAGACAAGACGAGTTAGTATAAATAATAAATAAAGTTACCATATTCCTTAGAGGTTGAAGTAGAAGTGGTCCCGCTGCTAATTATTAACTGCTAAATTGCAGTTCACAACTAACACTTTGCAGAAATTTTGAACTGTGAAACATTGTCTGTTGTCCTGCAGAACACTTCTGTAACGCGAAGAACTTCTCTCCTCGTCGCAAGATGTTGTTGGAGCATATTTAAATGATGTTAACTGCTTCACAGAGAGAGTCAAGTCTCTTGGTGTGACAGATGGTTTTCTTTCGAGGATGTATCGAATATCGCACATCTGTTTATAACCGGAATTTTTTGAAATTAAATAATTCACTTTCTCTTTCACTTTTTGTCCTATGCTACCAGGAACCGAACATAGATCACATTGTTTTTTCAAAGACAGTAAGTGATTCATGCTAAGGAGATCCTACAGCTTCCAATGCCGTTATGGCTGTTGGTAAGAAAGAAAAATGGGCAGATATTAAACTAAGATTCTCTTTTAACCCAGCGCCTGACAGAATATTTTGCACAGTTTCTTTCGAGTTCAATGAATTATCAACCTCTTCGACTATTTCTATGTGCTCAGCATAATATAAAACTGCATTGACCCATGTTCCCCATCGAGTTAACACTGGTGCAGGAGGAAGTGGGATATTAGGTGCTGTTGATCCAAACAACTTAACTCTTTTAGGAGATTTAAGAAAAATTCTCTTTGTACTAGACACAAATCTATCTACCAGTGGGAAAGAATCACGTATTGTCTCAGAAATGCGATGAAGAGCATGTGCCAATCAAGTTATATGAATTAAGTTAGGAAAAATACATTTCAGCGTTTGTCCTGATTTCACCATATAAGGACTTGCATCAGTAACAAAAGTAATCGGTTGTATTTGATTCCACATGGCCATAGTAATTTCAAAGGGTCCATCACAAACTGGGTCACAGTTACATTGTCAGTGACTGACAATTCGCACACATTAAGAAGACAAGGTGCAGTCTTTTGTTCCTTATTTTAAGCACCCACGATTATATTAGCAATAGGACGGCGCTCAGAATCAGGGGTTTCATCAACAAACAACCACACAAACTGATTGTATATTTGACAATACATTATTGTAAGAAAGTCCTACATAAGTCTTAGGCAGTGTACTTTCTTCAGGCACATGTTGCCGAGTGTACTTGGCAAGAAAGTTTCTAAATGTCGGATTATTAATTTTGAACAAGGGAATATCAGCAGTTAAAAGTGGTTGGCACAAGTCATAAGAAAATTTAGTAACCCTACTTCCTAAACACTCTACTAGCTGTTTTTGAGCAGGTTCTTTGTTTGCAAGTTTAAATTCTCCTTATGTTGGTCTGTCTTTATGTGCTGAACTATTTGAAATCTTTTCTCACTCCCTACATTTTTCTCACACGCTCTGCAAAACAGTACTACCCTATCATCTGAAGATATTAAATCACCCGAAAACTCTTTCTGTAAATTAATCTAGCACTTGAAGTTGGTTTTGTTTTCGACATTTGAAGAGCTTTTTAACATTTTATACGCCAATTTAATTTGGTGGGAACCAGTTCACAACACTGTTACGTTTGAAGACCATGACGCAACTAGTGGTGGGCAGCCAAGCGTTGCTATAATTGTGCTGCTCAAAACGTTGACCTGCACTTTATCTTTGTTAATATAAACCCCTCATATAACACACTGATTATTCTCTACGCACCTACATGTAATGAAAGGATGGAAGCAGGGGATTTACTGCACGACAACATGACTCACTTTGCGAGTTGCATCATCATGTGCAATACTACCAATATGAAAAATATGATACAGGTGGAAAAAATAATAAAGACCATAAAAACATTAAAATATGCAATATAGCGGTTACAATATTGAAATCTTTGTGAGTTGCATCATGTGCAATACTAAAACTAAACCCCGCAGCACCCCATGATAGCAATGTGAAAAATATTATCCAGACAGAAAAAATAAAAAACCATAAAAATTATTAAAATATGCATTATAGGGGTTATAATATTGAAATATTTTGCATTTATCAAAATCAAGCAAATATGCAGTTATATGCACCATAAAATCATGTCCAAATAACTGAAAATTCCATAATTCCTGCACATAATGTTAAAGCGTACATTTTTAACCCCTATGAAAAAACATGCAAATGCATGAACTTGCTAGCCCCAGTAATAATATTTTGTCAAAAGATAAAAGTGTCATTACAGATTGAATATTTGCAGGAAATGGAAAAAAATGGCTTATTTCATAATTCCTGCACATAATGTTAAAGCGTACATTTTTAACCCCTATGAAAAAACATGGAAATACATGAACTTCCTAGCCCTAGTAATAATATTTTGTCAAAAGATAAAAGTGTCATTACAGATTGAATATTTGCATGAAATGGAAAAAAATGGCTTATTTGGCTTTGATATGAAAGGTTTGGTAGTCTCTTGTTGATGCACTTGTGTGAAGCACATAAGTGCTCTACATTGGTGCGACTGTTGGATGCAGCTTATCGAAGCTGCACGTTTATGTAATGATGAACTGTTTTGGGCACCAGTGAAGATTGTACCTTCACATGTCGCCAAGTTCTTGGCTGGTTCCTTTTTCTGGCTGTAGTTTGAACATTGAGATTCTTATCCCAGGGTATGTGTGGATGTGGTGTTCAATAAGGATGACACAGATTCTTGCTATAAAGTCTTTTAATGAAAGTTTTAACTAACTAAAAGTGAGACTTTGCCGACCGATGAAAAACTATGAAATAGCTTACTAGTTAAATATAATGGTATTGTATTTGAAGCCTTAGATGAATATACTTCTGGATGGTATTGTGAATCATAGCAGTTGGTTTCAGTAAACAATCCAACTCCATTCTGCTCCTTAGGCAGAAACAATGGAAATCTGTTCCAAGTGACAAACGTGCTCAGATGCTCAGACAAACCAAGAAGTCGTGAGATCTACCTAAGCTGAAAACTGACACTACTCCCAATAGTCTTCTCCTTTCTCCTTAACTTGTTTCATAGCTGTTAATGCTATGCTGCGACAGAATTTCTGTGATGTTCAAGGCCTCCTGATTTTTGCCCTGACTGTCTATAAAATTCTCGGAAATGTGTGAGGTTCTCCGGTTTATGCACAGTAATGCATCTAGCAACCTGGTTCTACTCTGTTAATTACTTGTGTCCAACTACTTGGTCAATTCTATGAATTGGCCTATGGAATCCGGCCCTATGCTAATGACCTACTTAATAAACTGATGTCCACAAAGTAATGACAAGCTTTATACAGTCTAATGTTACATAGCATATTCCCCTGATGTTGATATTTAAAGTGATGCTTGCTTGTTTTTACTTTCGATTCTTTATGAGTAATTATGATTACAGTGATTTCATTTATTAATTCCATTTTAATGATTTTGTTTACTGGACCATGAAGTTATTTCAGGGAATGCCTCATTTGGAAGACAGGCTCTTGTCTCCTTTCGGTATAGAGGCTTAACAATTGTATTTCATGTCTATGGAAATATCCCAGATGAAAGAGAACGATTGCACATATGACTAAGAGGCTTGCTCAACTCTAGTAGGAAATATTTTAACAATTTGATATCTCATGCCAACCATTAAAGGTTTCGCTTTCTAACAACCTTTTTTATCTCTCTGTAAGCTGTGGAGTCCATCTCAAATTTGAAATTAATTTTGGGGTGTGCCTTTTTTAGAATATTAAGTCTAGTTGAGTTTGGGTCAGATATGTTTGTATAGCGTTTTGCTGCATTAAGAAAGTGTGTTAAAGGCATTACCTATGACACAGTAATTACCAACTTTTTTGTTTCCAAGATTCAATATACTGTTTGGATAGCTTCTCCCGGTTTCATCTATTTTTACATTCCACACTATTTTAATTTTATTATTGGATTCATCAATAATTAGCAATATCCGTACCTTCTTTTCACGTCATGAATTACTCTTAAGTATTTTATATATGTTCTGTATTGTGCTTTGTTGTTTGGGTCATTACATGTGTTATATAACAAATTTCTCTTATTTGCACAGAACTTCAGTATACCTAAAGTAATTCAAGGTTTGACCGTTGTTACCTGTAATGAAGTTGTTTTCTTATAAAGTTGTTTTTTGCATATAAACAAAATTATGCACCACAACTTCTACCTATCTTCTTTCCCCATTAAAGTTCATCAGTTGAGTAATTGCCAAAACTGTAACATTAAATTTAATTACGTAGTGTGCAAGTTATAACTTGAAAATAAGCATTACTTATACCTAATTTATTCTCTGCAGTTAGTGAAAACTACCCTATCTAGAGTGGAGGTGTTTTTTATAGATTAATGTAAAGAACAGATCACTTGATATTAGAGCAGCTTTTTGGTATCAACATTACAATGCCAATAGATTAATATAAGTAGAAAACCACTGGTCATTTTATTCTGCTGAAACTGTTGCTATCAGAGCTGCCATTCTTGAAATCTAAAGAAAAAATTAAGAATAGTATAATATTGAAAAACGCTATAGGTGTCTGTCTTTTCCAATGCAGATTTGTCATTGCTCCGTATGCACTTCACCTTTGGGCTTATTGTGCTACCTGTATTGTTTTAAAGTCAGTTCATTATGCCTGTACTCTTTATCAAAGAATACTGTCTCATAACAGTTAATGGTTTCAAATTCTTAGGTTGTAAAAGCATTTTCCCAAAGGCAGTATATCTCCTGTAAACTAAAGCTCCACAGGAGCATAAAATGTGCTGGGCATTTCTTGCACAATCTGTAACCTAAGTGACTTGAAAAGGGGCAGCTTCAGTTGAACTGTTTTTAGGATAGGCATACTGATTCTGGTGTAAAGGATATACCTCTAAAGCACCTATCTATTAATTTCTTAGGAGTTTTGGGAATTGTTGACATTAAACTGATGGGTCTTAGAAACTTAGCCAGGGTGAATGCAGCCCTAAAGATGCTTCCAGTTCATTGGTATGTATCCCACGGCTAAACTTGCTCTTAGAATGTGTATACAATTTTTTGATAATTCATAAAAAGCTTGCTGAAGCATAATGGGCATTATTCCATTGCTTCCTGGGGATCTGTAGGGTTGAAAATGAAAACACTGCCCATTTTAATTTTTCGTATTTAATGACTTGCTTGGCATTTCCCAGTCTGCCGTGGAGGCTCTTAAGAGCTCTGTTCCCAGACTGTCACATCCTCCCTCAAGATTCATCAAGTATTATCCATCCAGGGAAATAAACTCAAGAGAATTTCCTCTATTGTCTCCTCTGTTTTAGTAGGTACATTCTCCATTTGGCAATTGGAGATTGCTAATAAAACTTTGTGGTCTTTTCTAAGAGCCTTTTGAAGTCCAGCACATTCTGTGGCTGTTTCTATCTCCTCACATGCTTCCTACAAGAGACCTGCTTAGCTTTCCTCAAGGTTTCATTATATACTTTGAACAGTCCATTATTTTGTTCATTTCACATAGTTAAACAATTTGTGCATTTTCTGCCTTTTACCTGTAAGTCTTGATTCCATCAGGTCACATTCCTGTTGGCTTGCCTAGTTTTTAACATGCTTCATCTTTCAACGTAATTTCCACCAGCTTACTGTCTGACTTGAAAATTTGCACATGTCTCGAGGACCGATGACAATACAATATCATGACTAGGGCTCGGAAGTTCATGCCCTAAAAAAACACTAAAATATGCATGCAAATATGCTCTTAAAAACTTGGAAATATGCCAAGAAATATGCACTATTTCATTAAAACAATGTCCCTTTGCAGTAGACAAGTATAAATAATAAAGTTACCTTATTCCTAAGAGGGTGAAGCAGAAGTGGTCCTGCTGCTAGTATTAACTGCTAAATTGCAGTTCATAACCAACACTTTGCACAAATTTTCAACTGTAAAACATCGTCTGTTGTCTCGCAAAACACTTTTGTGACGTGAGAAACTTCTCTCCACGTCACAAGATGTTATCGTGGCATATTTAAATTATGTTATCTGCTTCACAGAGTCAAGTCTCTTGGTGTGACAGATGGTTTTCTTTCGAGGATGTCTCAAATATCGCACATCTGTTTATAACCAGAATTTTTTGAAATTACATAATTCACTTTCTCTTTCACTTTTTGACCGATGCTACCAGAAACTGAACTTAGAGCACACATTTTTTTTTCAAAGACAGTAAGTGAGTCATGCAAAGGGGATCCTACAGCTTCCATTGCCGTTATGGCTGTTTATAAGAAAGAAAAATGCGCAGATATGAAACTAAGATCCTCTTTTAACCCAGTGCCTGACAGAATATTTTGCACAGTTTCTATTGATGAAGCATCTTTCGAGTCCAATGAATTAACAACTTCTTCGAGTTAACACTGGTGCAGGGGGAAGCCGGATATTAGGTGATGTTGTTCTAAACAACTTAACTCTTTTAGGAGATTTAACAAAACTTCCCTTTGTACAGGACACAAATCTATCTACCAATGGGAAAGAATCATGTATTGTCTCAGAAATGCAACGAAGAGCGTGTGCCAAGCAAGTTATAAGAATTAAGTTAGGAAAAATACCTTTCAGAGTTTGTCCTGATTTTACCATATTATACAGATGGAAAAAAGAATAATAATAAAAAAAAAACCCACAAAATCATTAAAATATGCAATATAGGGGCTATAATGTTGAAATATTATGCATTTATTAAAAATCAAGAAAATATGCAGTTATATGCACCATAAAATCATGTCCAAATAACTGAAAATTCCATAATTGGTGCACATAATGTAAAAGCATACATTTTTAACCTCTATGAAAAAACATGCAAATGCATGAACTTCCTTGCCCTAATCATGACTTTGACCTAATGTCCTGACAAGGAATCAGGATAAAAATGACTAAGCGTAATTTATCAGTGTAACAGAATCTTTCAATATAATTTTCACCAACTTTTAGTCGCCCGATTGACTTCAAAATTTACACAGGTGTCAAGGACCAATCATGACTATTCTAATGTCCTGGCCAGGATCATCAGGGTAAAAAAATGACAAAGCTAAATTTATAGAAAATAGTACAATTATGATACTATAGATGTCGCTAAGGTGCTCTTCTACATGTATCTGAAAATTGCTTTAATTAAATATATATATTGGATGACGTAGATGCCCATAGGACTTGAGAGGAACACAAGACCGGGGAAGCTAGCACACCGCAGCTCACGCAGGGCCAAGACATTCGCAACAGCTGGCAGTTTATAAATCTACTCAAGTTACACTGGACAAAAGAATTAAATCACTTAAGCACATTGAAAGACGGAGATGCCTGCAGGGAGGACCTGAGAGGGATACGAGGCCCAGGGGAAGGATCGGCGACCGGAGTTCACCAGGGCCAGGAAATCCACAACTGATAGTGTACGGGGGCATGTGTATATATAATCCAAATAACCGGAATTGTTTTTCTACTGGAAAATGCTGCTCACCTTTATTCAAATTCCATTACACACCTTCGAAGTATTCTCCCTCGGACACAATACAACGATTCCAGCATTCAGTCCAACGTTCAAAACACTCCCTGAAGCCCCCTTTTGATAGTCTGTTGAGTACACCCGAAATTTTATTGTTTAGCTCTCGATCACCGAAAATGATGACCCTGAAGCTCTTTTTTTACTGCAGGAAATAGGTGGAAGTCACACAGGGCTAGGTCCAGTGAATAAGATGGATGTGGCATCACCTCATTACCTAATTCAGTGTTTGTTTCCTGAGTCTTGATGGCGCGATGAGCGGGGGCATTATCCTGATGAAGGACACATCCCGTTTGAGCAAGATTTGGTCGTTTTGTTGCTATTTTCCTCCTTAATGGCCCCTTCAGTACCTCACAATAGTAGTTCGCAGTAGCAGTACATTACTTATCCACCACATGATCGCAACATGAGATCAATTGTGCTGATGATGTCTGTTTTCGAAGTTGACAGTCTTCCGGGATGTGGAGCATTCTCAAGGTCATTTTTACCCTCCCGAAATCGTTTATACCATTCAAACACTTGCGTTTTCCTCATTGCTTGCTCTTTGTAGGCCTGCTGCAACATTTCCAATGTTTGTGATGCAGTTTTGACGAGAAGAACGCAAAATCTAATTGATGCATGCTGCTGCAACTTGAGATCCATGTTGGGAACAGTAAACACAGCCTCACACTTCTCCTGCTACCCTCCAACTGAGCACCCCCAGGCCAATGACGTGTATGCCATTTCGTCACTTAAGGTTACGCCTCTCCGGTACTACCAACCCCCATCTCATGCGTGGGCACTTTAAATTGTAAAAAAATAATTCCGGTTATTTCTTGACACCCCCTCGTAGTTAAAACAGTACTTAAATTTTGGAAAAAAAATTGAATTCAGAAATTTGAAAAATGGTTAAAATTTAAAAAATGAATTGAACAATTTAAGACAAAAATTTTAAAAATAAATTATAGTTTAAAAAACTGAAAAAACATGCTTTGATAACAATCTGAACTAAAAAATGGAAAATACCCTTTTGGTATGAAAAGTTTGTTCTATGCCGACAAAGTTCACTAGTTTATCATAATTTAAAAATTTAAATAAAAAAGGTAATTAACAAAATAAATCTTATTGTAAAAAAGCGTTGCATGCTTTTTACAGTAATTTTATCATATATTTACTTTTATAAATCACTACCAATGAACTATTTATAACATTTGTTGTCAGGCACTCCCCACTTTTTTACAATAAAATTTATTTTGCTAATATAACTTAAATTTAAATTTTTAAATTATAATGAACCAGTGGAATTTATGTTGCTATACAACAAACTCTTCATACCAAAAGGTTATCTTCCACTTTGCAGTTCAGTCTGTTATTAAAGCATGTTTTTTTTAGCTTTTTAAACTATAATTTATTAGAGGACGGTTATCATGAAATGCTGAGATAAATGCATTCTGTAAATGCTCTATAACACTTTCTAAATCTTCACAAACAAGAATACTATTGTCCTTCTTACTCAGATTACTGACTGGGTGTTTCCTGTAGGAATCCCAGTTGATTCTTTTTGACCTCTGATAAGTTCTGATTTAACTTCAAGCCTTTTTGTAGTAATAAACGTAGGTCTGGTACCCACAATATCAATCAATCTCAAGATTTCTTGATATAATAAAATTATAGAGAAGATTTAACCCTTTAATTTGCCTCAGTACTCCCTCACATAATGTGATGAGAGTTAGCATCATAGTCAATTACCAACTGTAGACCATCAGAGCAACAGATGGGTACCGGCTGTTCTAATTCCCTTTTAACTAAGATGCAGGTACAGGAGTAAATACAGACTATCTCGACAATGTTAATTTAACCAAATTTAGGTGCTGTTTTCTGAAACTATGTAATCCAGTCAGCTGGAACTTCACTGAAGGTTCAGTTAGTCCTTCTTTATGGTAGACTAAATATAAGTTGATTTTAGCCAGCCATTGCAGAAGAAACTTCCTTTTTTTATTTACAATATTTTTGTCTTAGAAATGTATGAATAAAATTTATACTTTTGCCTTGAATCATTTTATCACCAAAATTTTGAGTCTAAATTAAAGAGTATGGTTAATTTTACGATCCACATAAATTTCAAGCCATTATCTTTGATAGTTTCTGAGAAAATTTCGCCAGAACCATTAAAAAGTGAGTGCGAGAAAACTACTTATAAAGTTACAAAACAAAGCTACATACCACAATGAGGGTCAAATCAGGGGGCTCCCTGCAACATACTCTGTGTCCTCCATGTCATCACCCTTCCTCTTCAGGCTTCTCTTCTTCTGTCTTGCTTCCTTGTTGGGTTCTTCAAGTACTACATGAGCTTTTTTGACACGGTCCTGATCTATGGCACAGAGCTGTTGCACTGTATTATACCCTGGATCTATACCCAACTGCTGCGAAACCCTGGCTTTTCCCATGGTATCATTATTAAATGATGAAGCGGCATCGTATACACCCATCTTCATGGTATGCAATCCCACAAATACAATCTTTGGAGTCCTAGACCACACAACACGGCTGAAGGATTCATTTGGGTTCTGTGTTCTGCCATGTAGGCATCTTTTCAACAGGTCTGGATCAGAGAGAGATCTATAAATGGGCCTGATGGCTTTCAAAATTTCCTCAGGCACACCATGGTGTTTATAATTATCTGGTTGTGTATTGTATTTACACCATGTTTTTCCTGGGCCTTTAGGGGGGGGGGGGGGCAAACATTGTGACAAGAGTCTTAGTCTGTGGACAACTCGGACGTGGCATAAATTTAACTATCCTGTTATACAGGATGTTTAAAAAATACGGGGCATAATTTCAGGTATGTTTTTCCCACATGAAGACAATCAAAATAGTTCATTATAACATGTGTCCGGAAATGCTTCATTTCCGAGTTATGGCCTTTACAACATTGAAAGTCCCACCTGTAGACAATCAAAATTGTTCATGTCCGGAAATGCTTCATTTCCGAGTTATGGCCTTCACAACATTGGAATTCACTGGAACGTTTTTCTTTCCGCAGGTCTTTGCCGTCAAAGGAGGCATTAGGAGTGCGCTCTGATAGTTCATTCTGAGGAAGGTTACATTCAGTGTTCTTTAGGCGTTAAGACTGTGCGACATGTATTCAAATCAAGAGCTGGCAGAGATACACTTCATGTACGGTAAGGCGGACGGCAATGCTGCGCTGGCTCGTCGTTTGTACCAGGAGAGGTACCCACAGCGACAATGTCCAGATCGGAAGACATTTGTACGTCTCCATTCCCGTCTGTGCGAGTATGGAACATTCACCTCTCCTGGTTTGGGAAGGGGACGACCAAGACCTACAACTCCTGAAGTGCAGGAGGAGATTCTGGAGGCTGTGGACAGGACCCCTTCTATCAGCACACGACGGTTAGCGTTGCAAATCAATGTTCCTCATACGACTGTCTGGAGACTGTTGAACGAGTATCAATTGTATCCTTATCATTTGCAACGTTTACAGGCCTTGTCACCAGCAGATTACCCTGCACGAGTTAGGTTCTGTCAGTGGTTCTAGCAGCAGTGTGGTGTAAATCCGAACTTTTCTGCCGTCGTATTAGATGAAGCACAGTTCACAAGAGATGGCATAACAAATTTCCACAATCAGCATGTATGGTCGCATGAAAACTCACGTGCAACTGTTGTATCTCATCACCAGGTGCGGTTCTCCCTCAACATGTGGGCCGGTATCATTGGTGATCGATTAGTTGGACCCCATGTACTTGTAAACAGACTTACGGGGCAGGCGTACACAAACTTCCTGGAAAACACCATACCTGACGTTTTCGAAGACACTCCACTGATCAACATCAACACATTCACTTCTTGCATGATGGCGCTCCTGCACACTTGTCTTACGGCTCGCCGGTACTTGGATCGAAGGTTCCCTGATCGATGTATAGGTAGAGGTGGCCCAATTGCTTGGCCTCCACGCTCACCTAATCTTAACCCTCTCGATTTCTACTTGTGGGGCCATTTAGAATCATTGGTTTATTCGTCTGGGTGCCGGATTTGGAATCCCTTCGGAATCGAATTGTGGCAAGTTGTGAGGACATACGCAATACTCCTGGAGTTTGGGATCGTGTTCGCAGGTCAGTGAGACATCGACGTGAGGTCTGTATTCAAGCAGGAGGTGGAAATTTTGAACATCTTCTGTAATGACAACAACCTGCGGAAAGAAAAACGTTCCAGCATTTCCGGACACATGTTATAATGAACTAATTTGATTGTCTACATGTGGGAAATACATACCTGAAATTATGCCCCGTATTTTTGAAACATCCTGTATATAATAAAAACTCATTTTGTAATTTTTTGACCAAATTCTCTACTTACTCCCCTAAGACCTCTAATTTATCTTTCATAACACTAGGGTTCCTGGATGAGTGCCATATTACAGATCTTTATCTTCACACAGTGTTTTAGGTTTACCTGTGGTATCGTCACCGGGGCCCTTGTTACTCATGGATTTAAAAGATGCTCTTCAAAGTCACTTTTTTCCTCTGAGCCCCTGAGATTTTCTTTGCCTACAATCTCATGTTATGTAGTGTGAGGTCGTCTTCTAGAGTGCCTTGAACAATTTCAAAATTTGTTTTACTGTGTCTGATAAAGTCCCACGAGTGGATAGACTGTCAAATCTGGCAGATCCTCCTATAGCGGGGCAAGGCTAATATTCTGGGAGGTCATCTTGTATCCCAGAGGCTCATTTAATGACACATCTTCCATGTGCCCCTTTGACACGGAAGTGCATAGCAATCTGGAGATGGTACACGGTCTCCAAGTCATAATTCAGAGACAAACTTACACAGAGCACAGTGGGCTATATGACAGTCAAAATGGGACAAAAGTATTTTTATGGAACGATTGATCTCAATAGCAGGTAGATATTAACAGCTATGCAGGGGAGGTTCCTCTGTACGTGCTACTGTGCTGCAGCACGCTAAACAATTTCAGAAATAACCAACTTTAAATATTTCACAACACTTTAGTTGCAAACGAGTTTTGATAATGTATAATATGAGTTAATATGTGCTGGACAGACTCAGCGTGCGTCGTCCACAGCAGCACGGAAGAGCACTGTAAGATATCAGTGTTATAGGTTCACCCATCCTCTCCCTTTCCCCACCAACTGTGCATTCCCAGTAATTTACGCTGTACTGTGCTGCAATCAGTGACGCACGTTCCGCTTATTGTTCAGACAGCCAAGGGAAGAAAAGCTACTGGAACTTACGCAAGAAGTTTTCATAGTGAAATGTTTGCGAAATATTCATGGTTATGCGGTTGTGAAATTTCAAAATGTCCTTTTTTGCTTTCCTTGCCCGTTGTTCGGAAGTAATGATTCCTGGTCAAAAAGTGTCGTGTTTGCAAAATATGCAAGTAAGCACATATCAAGTAGGAAACAGTAACGTTCTAGATCTCACTACTCTTGGTGCAGTACACATTGGTGTACAGTTCAGTTCTGCGTATAACAGTCTCTTAAACTAAAAAGAAGGAAATCGAAAGAAATAGGTATATTTTATTGAAAATAAAAGACTGCATTAAGTTGTATGGTGTGTTTGAATTGGCATATTCAATTGGAATATTTTAGGACTTATTAACTTACTAGCTAGTGTCAGTGCTACTGTAAAAAAATCACATGGAGACAGGTTTCTAAATGGACGTCAAAACCACAAAAAATGAACTGTTACAATGTATGCTGGATGTCAGCCACAACAAAATAAAAGAACTGAAGGAGGCAAAATTTGTAGCCTCAATGGCAGATGAGACTACAGATGTGTCAGCAATTGGTTCTCATGCATCAATATGAGATTAATGGTGATATCTACGAAAGGTTTTGGTTTTTTTTAGCCTAATGGACAGACTGCCATAGAATTGTCCTAGTGTCTGCTTACGGTGTTAAACAGTCATTTCAAGTCAACAACAAATAAAATCATTGCACAAGCATTTGATGGCGCTGTTGTCATGAGGGGAATAACAAATGGTGTACAATCTAAAATATGAGAACATTATCCTCTGACACACTATGTACACTATTGTGCCCATCAGTTAAATCTCTTAATGGAGAAAGCTGCTTTACAAAACAAATCAGCAGGTGTTTTTCTCCACCCAGTCAGGATTTCCTGCTTTCTTCTCACGCTCACCCCAGCGTATGTCAATTCTCGAAAAAATCTGTGAACGTCGTATTGCTGCCAGTTCTGCTACTATAGCTATTTTCACGTTATGAAGGCACAACGAGCTCTTGTGGACCATGTTATTCTTATGGAAGAATCAGGTGCGCCGTTGCCAAATTTGCGTGCTTTCAAATGTGACTAAGATAAAGTATGAACATGCATTTCGGTGTAAAATGTGTCGAAGAATACTATGGTATGCACGATAAACCTTTTATGCAATTGTACATTTTTTAAAATAAAATGTAAAATTTTGTTGAAAGCAGATTTTGTAGCATCT